>JAHBCN010000258.1:227431-257431 GCA_019359885.1 Listronotus oregonensis
TTTAAAAAAAATAACCTTTAGTCTTGGAAATTCTTTGTGACATTTACTTGTATAAACTGTTTTCACTTGCTTCTCAAATCTGTGTAAGTTTATATTTATGTTTTTTTAATTCTGGTTTGTTAAATGTATATTACTAATCGTTTGCTGGGGCAGAACCTCTATATTTGTAACTCACGAGCCGCCACTGGTGTACACTATTTCTGGATAACAAACATACCTCTACTTTCTGATCGACGTTTATAAGTTATTGTAAATGATCACGCTTCCGGCTTTCATCAAATTAATGCTGGGTTTTGACGTGGATCAGTACTGGCACCTGCATAGCGGTCGCATAAAGATTTTAAAACTAAAAAAACGAGTTTTTAAGTTTTTACAGAACAAAAATTTTTAGTTGGAACAGTTGTATCAATACTTAGTGTAGTTTATTTTATTTAAAACGTTAATTATGCATTAAAAAAAATGGTTCTGTTTTGCAAATTTTTTTAAATTTTTTTTCTTATGACGGATTTTTAACTTTCTAAGAAAAGATACGAACTAGGGTTCAAGAGAGTTTTAAGTCAGTTTATCAAAAACCCCCTTATCGAAAGTTTTTATGTAAAACATTTGTAGTTTTTAAAATTTTTTTTAAAGTTTTATTTGCAATTTTGTTTGTTCGATCATAACAAATTTTTAAAAAGATCAACAGCTTAAATTAATTAAGCTAAACATACAGGTTTAGTTTGGATGACAATGTATGGTTACCATGATTTCATTCTGGTTCCAATATGGCGGACTGGCCAATATCGCAGACTATTTTTATTATGTACTCCCACGAGGGTTTTAAATGAAAGGGTTTGCTGAGAAGAATAAAAAAAAATGACGTCCCTCTAAATCCAATATTGCGGACCGCCCCAGATGAAGGGCTAGTTTTTTTTATGCATGATGTGGGTATCAAATGAAAGGGTTTACGGAGAAGAATGGGAAAAATAAAATGACGTCACTTTAAATCCAATAAGGCGGACCAATCTACAAACTTAAAAATAAAAAATTAATTAATAGTTAAAAAACATTTTTAAAAAGAAGCTTTTATTTGCATCAATTTATTACATTACACAATTTATATAATATAAAAGCTTGTCGCGATATTTACCTGTGTGGATGAACAAGAATACAATATGTAACTTGTTCTTAACATAAGTAATTCTAAGAAAAAAAAATGTTTTCTTGGAAAACGGAAATCTCGCGACCAGCCTATATATTATATAAATTGTGTAATATAATAAATTGAGGGGTTTGATTTTATTTAAAGATTATTTTCTTCTTTTTAATACATGTAAATAAAAGCTATTGTTTAAAAATGATATTTTATTAACTTATTAGTTTTACAAAACGTAATATAGCCGCTATTGATAAATTCACGTCAAAAATTAAAAAATCATAAATGCATCTTATTTATTACCTAAATTTTCTTAGAAAATGTTTTATCATAAATATAACTCTCAAAGTTTCAAATATGATTAGATAATTTCATCATGATGACCTAAAATGAAACGGCCTGTATCTCGAAACTTAAGCGTTTGCAGACATATTTTTATAGAAAGTTTTATCATCAGAAACCTGGTCTATCCCGAATAGGTCCTTTTTCTGTCTTGTTTGTTAACGGAGTGTTTCACTTCTTTACATTAATACATTATCCTGTATTTTAATTTGCATTTACGCAATTCTAGAGTGCTTTTAGTTTTGACAAGAAAATTACGTTATATATTTAAAAGATATCTCATAACCCAATTTTTAGTTATGTATTAATTTATGATATGTTTAAATTTTTTGGCTTAAAGAGAAGAAAGAAAAAATTAAACTTTTAAATTTACTGCATGTTGGGCTATACGGATTGTTAAACCATTCTATAATATGCGTTTGAAACAACTGCAATTCTAATTTGAAATTTATATAAGAGCAAGTGATTCACACCTAATTTTAGGCTGCATTAATTCAATTGGGTCAGAACCCGCCAGTAGATGAGAACACGGCAACTGATGACCAAGATAGGGCCAAAATCCTCAGCCAAGGATTTGAAAGCATTCAAAACCAAATTGAGTCTTCTGGTATACAGATATCACAGTATTTGGACACTGATGGCGCTTCAAGCAATCTGACACAGTCAGAAGGTAATAAAAAACTTAATTAAACCTTTGTTTTTTGTTTAGAGTAGTTTATTGCGATGTAGGGATAGTAGGTTAAAGCTTTTATGTATTTGTTATTGGGCTATTCTGGTAGTCATATTTTATTTATTTCAGTACATTACAGAATTAAATAATTCCAAATAGTACAATACAATGGTAACAATATTCAATATGTACCTAATGGCAATCTGTATAAAAAAACTTTAAAACTTTACAAGTTCTAAAATTAGCTGTCCACATCTTTATACAGGGTGATTCATGAGGAAATGTCAACACTTCAGGTACATAATTAGGGTCCAAAAATAAACATAAAAGTCTATACAAATATGGGTCCGCAAGGCCTTCGTTTCCAAAATACAGGGTGTTAAAGTTTTTATTTAATTTTTCTATTTCTTTACAATACATGCATAGGCACTTTATGTGTATTTGATGAAAATTACAAAACCTAGCTTATGTTTTGCTAAACATAATTTAAAAACAATAATTTTATTAAAAATTAAAATACGTATTGTTAAATTATACATTTTGTTTTATTTTTATTTAATTTTCGAATCCGTCATACCAAAAAACATATATTTACATTATCATAAATTTTATTTAAAAAATAGAAAAATTAAATAAAAACTTCCCTGTATTTGGAAACGAAGGCCTTGCGGACTCATATTGATAGATCTTTGTGTTTATTTTGGACCTGATACGTACCTGAAGTATTGACAGTTCCGCATAAATCACCCTATTTGAAAATAAAATAAATTGTAAATTCTTTTCGAGGGCGGGAATTTTCTGTCAGAATTGCCCCCAGAAAACACGTTAGCTAGGATAGTGCAGACGAAAAAGTTTTCTTTTTTATGCATAAAATTGTTAATGAAATTTGACTCCTGTTTTATTTAAAATAAATTTTAGAGTACCAAGTCGGCACACCAGATCTAGGAATCTCTTTTTATAAATACCCACCGAACAAATTATGGAACCGCGTTTATTGATCGGGTTAATTAGAAATGCAATTATTCATCCATAGATTTGTTTTGTGCAAAACAAAAACAAAATTTAACTAAGTTTAAACCTTTTGAAAGTGGTAAATTTTATTTTAATTTTTTTTATAAGGTTTTTTTAATTTAATTATATATATAAATATTAAAAAAAAAAAAAAAAAAAAAAAAAAAAAAAAATTTTTTTTTTTTTTTTTTTTTTTTTTTTTTTTATTACTATATATATATATATATATATAATATATATATATATATATATATATATATATATATATATATATATATATATATATATATATATATATATATATATATATATATATATATATATATACATATTAAAATAAAAACACGTTTAAAATAGGTTAATGTAAATGTAAAAAACGCTTAATAACAAACAAAGTCTACGAAAACGAACATTACACTTTCAATGTCCTTTGTGTTTTGTTTACACAAAACAAATCTGGATAAAGAGATCTGGAGAGTGATCGGGTGTGCCGACTTGGTACTCTAAAATTTATTTTTTAAATAAAACGGGGCAGTCAATTATTTCATTAACAATTTTATGCATAAAAGTAAAAAGCTCTTTTTCATCTGCACTCCAGACTTGACATCCCTGCTAACAGTAATTTTGTCTTGTGGCTTAAATTCTGACAGGGAAATCTGTACTTATACGAGAGTAAGAATTTACAAATTTATTTTATTTTCAAAATACAGGGTGATTTATGCGGAACTGTCAATACTTCAGGTACGTAGTCAGGGTCCAAAAATAAACATAAAAGTCTATACAAATATGAGTCCGCAAGGCCTTTGTTTCCGAAATACAGGGTGTTAAAGTTTCTATTTAATTTTTCTATTTTTTAAATCAAATTTATGATAATGTAAATATATGTTTTTTGGTATGACGGAATCGAAAATTAAATAAAAATAAAACAAAATGTATAATTAAACAATATGTATTTTAATTTTTAATAAAATTATTGTTTTTAAATTATGTTTAGCAAAACATAAGCTAGGTTTTATAATTTTCATCAAATACACATAAAGTGCCTATGCATGTATTCTAAAGAAATAGAAAAATTAAATAAAACCACCCTGTATTTTGGAAGCAAAGGGCCCTTTGCGGGACCCATATTTGTATGACTTCTATGTTTATTTTTGGACCCTGATTAACCTGAAGTGTTGACATTTCCTCATGAATCACCCTGTATAAAGATGTGGACAGCTAATTTTAGGTCTTGTAAAGTTTTAAAGTTTTTTTATACAGATTGCGATTAGGTACATATTGAATATTGTTACCATTGTATTGCATAGCCCAAGCCATTAAATAATATATTGTGGCAGCTAATGCCGAAAAAACAAAACCTTTTGATTTAACATAATTTTTCGTTTTTCTTTTTTATAGCAGACAGCACTGTAGCTGGTCCATCAAGCCAAGATCCAAAGGTTCTCGCTGAAACCGGGACCCAAATTAAAGTCGTTTTGAATCAGGAATTGGGTGTACAGTTAACGACTGATACGGCCTCTCAGCCCGACAGTTCTTCACTATCTTATATAGGTGATACGACACCTAAACCCCAGGTTTCTCCCCTACCTTCTTGGAGTGATACGACTTCTGAACCTCAGGGTTCTCCTCAACCTTGTATGAGCGATACGACTTCTGAACCTCAGGGTTCTCCTCAACCTTGTATGAGCGATACGACTTCTGAATCTCAGGGTTCTCCTCAAGCTTGTATGATCGATATGACTTCTGAACCCCAGGGTTCTCCCCGACCTGCTTTGAGTGATATTTCCTCGCAACCCGACGGTTCGTTCAGCAGTGATTTGACTACACAATCAGAAATATTTGAAGTTCTTGATTCTGATGAAGAAGAGGAGCTTGCCAACCGCAGAGCTCAAGCTGCATGGACTTATTTAGGTAAAAGTTTAAATATTTCAGTTTCCTTTGTTTTAGCTTATTTGCACTTTCAGGGCGTCTTCACACTTACAGACACCGTATCTAACTCGACTGAATTTTTTAAGCAAAAAAATTGACAAAAAATAATATTGAAAAGATTTTAAAAACTAAATTCGGTTTGTTACCAAAGCCTAGCATTTCAGTTAAAACACAGTTAGAAGTAGGTTTTTTGATGAGAAGTGAAGAAATCGATAAAGACCCGCAAATAAATAAGCGCCCATAATACTATTTTTAAGGGTCTTTATACATGGTTTTGGATTAGCATAGGCCCAAAATGCGTCCAAAATTTTATCCTTCCCGATAATCCCATTCCTGAGCTAGAAGTAAATAATAGACTTACGGAATTGAAAAAACATGTTAATGTGTGATCTAGGACGTCCCAAAATATGAGGATTTGGGAAAAATTTTGTGATGCGATCTATTCGCTATCATAATATTTTTCTTAGTCAAAGAAGTAAAAAAATTATTTAAAACTGAATTTTATTACTGTTTTTTGATGTTTTACTTCTTTGCTAAGGGGGAAGTATTTAATCGCCAGAAGTTTTTGCAGAGTGACGTTTTGGGGTTTTTAGATTACAAAAAACATAATTTTTGATTTCCATCTATCTATCAGTCTATTTGGCTGTTGACTCTACAATTGATTATTCAAATGAGCTTCAAGTTTTTAAAAAAAGCTAGTACTTTTTATTAACACTTGTAAAATTTCATTTAGATCACTCAGCTCATTCACATATTTACAGCTGTTCAAAGTTGTCACTTTTGAAATCGTGCAGTGATGGAAGGTGTATCACTAGAACAAATGCATAAAGACTTTTTAAAGGCGATCCTTGTAAAAAATGTCCAAAAGTGCATCAATACCAGAAATTATAGCAAAAATACAGGATATGGTTGTGGAAGATCGTTGATTAACCGTAGGAGATTCAGTAGAAGCCATTCATTAGGCACCTTCGAACATAGATCTTCTGAAGGCTGCCTTGCCGCTCGCCAAGTGAACATGTGTACGAGATAGATGTGTCTAATTGGTCGGCGGGGAGGTGTATGTACCCCGCCCACCAATCAGCACGTAGATTCATACCCCTCCGCGCCGACCACTCCAGCGCGGGGAAAGAGAGAGAAAGGTTATACTGCTAGTCTTCTTTCTCTCTCGCACACTCGTTCACACGGCTGAGCGACAAGGCTGCCTCTAGTAGGTATATGCTGGAAGTATGAGCAAAATTTTGGACAAAGTTTTGCGTTTTAGAAAGCTGTGTGCACAATAGAAAAACACTTACGAATGCGACTTTCTCAGAAACGTGCCCATTTAGGGAACAAGTGTATTGAAGTTCAGAGGATTATATTGAATAATAAAATATATTTCAAACCATAAAATCGTATTATTCTTATCGAACGACGAAACCTTTTAAACAACATGGTATTGTTATCAAAAATCCCTTAGTATGGGGTTGCTCATTATTTATTTTAGTCACAGCACTTGACAGTGGCAATCATAACACTTTTTAATATGAAGGTATTATATTTGTCTTAACAGTTTGCTTTTTTTCAGGGAAGCAACTCCTTCTCAACTGACTCCTAATAATACTCCACAAGACGACAATGACTCGAATAGCAATTTTTCTGAAGAAACTATGCCTTTCCTTAAGATAAACTGAATTTTAAAGGATAGTTCTTATGTTGTACTTATATTTTTGTTCTTTGTTTGTTCCTATGTTATAGTCTTAAAATTTCAGGGACTTTCAATTTCTCTTAAGTGTGTTTTCTATTTGGTCATTATACTTGTTTACAGTACAGAACTCTCGAAATATCCAAGACTATTTTTTGTTTCTTTGTTTTCCAAATAAGGTGTTTTAACATATTTGTTTAGATCAATTTTGCCATTCCGTCTTTATTTGCCTAGATCTTAAACAAAAAACAAAATGTACTCGTCATATTAATCAAAAACTAAAATGGCGAAGAAAGATAAGACATCAAAAATAATTACACCTTAAATATTATCCAAACGTTATCGTAAAGAGTCCAGAAGAAAAAACATTACCTGACCTATTTTGAGAGTTATGAGTCCCCTAGTTATACTTTAATAAGCCTATAAATGGTTTCATGGTAAAAGAAATTTTGTTTTTTGACATATAAAAAAAAGTATATTGTTTTGAAGTTAACTTTGACGATGTAAGATTTAAAAAAATATATATGAAGCCATTTTTAGTCATTAAAAGTATTTTTTATTATATAAAATGTGAAATTTATGAAACTTTTAAATGTAAGTCATATGTTCAAGTTTCACAGGTTTCAATCATCTCTCCCATTTAGTTCCTTAGGCAGTGTGATTTCATGTTATTGAAATAAACTTAAAAAGTTTATTGTTGTTTAGTAAAATTAGAAATAATATGAATTCACACAATTTTTGTTCAAGCAACGGGTGGAATGAAAACAGTCGTGTTGCACCCTACAAGTGAGATTTTTGTCATGGTTTTGTAGTTGTCATTTAATGACCTACTTTTTGTTTGTATGTTTTTGATAAATAAAGTAAGTTTAAACTATTTAGTGTTTTATTTTAATCGAAAAGCAATATGTGTGTGTGTGGATGTGCTGTATATATATAATTAAAATAAAAACATAGAAATGTAATTATTAAACAAAAAATTATAAGTGTAAGAATGAAAAATTAATGTGTGATTTTTATTTGAAAAAATTAATATTATATTTATTATATATAAGTAAACTAGCATAAGAATAATTTTTATTATTTAAATTCATTATATTATTTTATATATTATTTTATATATATATAAATATTATTATATAATATAATTATATATATATATATATATATATATATATATATATATATATATATATATATATATATATATATATATATATATATATACAGGGATGCGCAAAGTCCGGAATAAAATTAATATCTTTTAACCAGTAACTTAGGAAAAAACGCTGAAACACGTCAATTGATTTTAAATTGTACGCATTTTTGGCAATAAAATGAAATAATTTTTTCAACCCCTTAGCTGCAACCCTTCCCAACTTTTTTTTTTTCAAATGCAAACCTATGTCGTGTATGGGCTCATTGAAAAGCTCGTAAAAAATGGAATCTGACCATACTCTTTTTTTTTAAACTTATGTGGTTACCAGAAAAAACTCTTTTAAGAACAAAAAAGTTAGAAATACCTACTTGGTGCTATCTACGGGTGAATAACGTAACAGATGCTAAAAATGCCCTCCACCCTCTACTTGGCAGGCTCCTAGGCGATGGTAAAACCCGTCTACGGAATTCCGAATGGCCTCAGCCGGTATGTTATGTGATTCCATTTTAATTCTGTTTTTTAGATCTTCAATATTAGCCGGCCTGTTTTGATAAACCTTGTCTTTCAGATATCCTTAAAAAAAATAATCTAATGGCGTTAAGTCTGGGGATCGTGGCGGCCATTCAATTGTACCACGTCGTCCAATCCAGCGTCCTGCAAATATATCATCGAGATATTCTCTGACGTTAATACCAAAATGTGGGGAAGCGCAGTCCTGTTGGAACCAAAGTGTTTTAGTGGGGATATCTGGATCTGCTTTATTGAGAAACATAACAGCTAAAGCAGGCACTAATTCAAAGCGTAAAAAGTCTAAGTAGCGTGCAGCTGTAAGGTTTCTCTCAAAAAAGTATGGCCCTAATATTCTGTTGTTGATGATGCCTGCCCATACATTTACTTTCTGAGGACGCTGCGTATGAGCTTCGCATATCCAGTGTGGGTTTTCCTGACTCCAGAATCGATAATTGTGCCTGTTAACTACTCCATTTAAATAAAAAGTAGCTTCGTCCGAAAAGAGTATGTTCAGTGGAAACCCATTATTCTCGTCACATCGCCTCATTATTTCCTCACAAAATTGCAAACACCCTGTCATAGTCATCTTCCAAGAGCTCTTGGACAAGATATACCTTATATGGGTGGTATTTTTCTGTTTTCAAAAACCTCCCAATCGTACGTCTAGACGCAGGATTGTTTTGGGCTAATGAAACCGTTGACAAATGTGGATCTTCCTGCAGAGATACGGCAATGTCCAATTTTTAATCTTCGTCAAAAACATGTGGCCGGCCACTTCTGGGCAAGTCCTTCACTGTACCATGTTCTTCAAATTTGTGTAAGATCTTACTCACAGTAGCCTGGGAAATGTGATTTTTCGGATATTTTGCACTAAATAAAGTACACACTTCACTTTGACTCCGCATTCTATCCCCACATCCCAACAATATCAAGACTTTGATACGCTGCCTCTCTGACAATACCATTTTTGTTTGGCAAATTAAAAAGAACACTTTGAAGGTACACAATTAATAAACTAAACAGATTTCAATTTTACCCAGAAATGCCACAATTTTAAAACTGAGTAAAAAAAAAATTTCTTAGGGCATTAAATTTGGTACAAAAAATTAACAACCTTTTTCTCTTTTTGAAGTACACTGCTCAACAATTGCTTGGGATTATAACTAATTTTATGTGTAATTTTTTTCTGAAAAAATAAATTCAAAGAATGTTGATGCTAGATTATTATCAGTTTTAACATAATCAATAAAATTTTGTGCTGCCTGCCCAGGTTGGTCTGTTCTTAAAATTTGTAAACTTTTAGAAACTAGGTACTGATGATCCTTAGCAATTGTTGAGCAGTGTACATCATCAATGCTGAATGCCACTTTATTTGTTTATTTGCAACGTTAATTCACCCGTAGATAGCACTAAGTAGGTATTTCTAACTTTTTTGTTTTAAAAAGAGTTTTTTCTCATTTCCTGGTAACCACATAAGTTTTAAAAAAGAAAGGGTATGGTCAGACTCCATTTTTACGAGCTTTTCAATGAGCCCATACACGACATAGGTTTGCATTTGAAAAAAAAAGTTGGGAAGGGTTGCAGCTAAGGGGTTGAAAAAAAATATTTTATTTTATTGCCAAAAAATGCGTACAATTTAAAATCAATTGACCTGTTTCAGCGTTTTTTTCCTAAGTTACTGGTTAAAAAGATAATAATTTTATTCCCGGACTTTTGCATCCCTGTATATATATATATATATATATATATATATATATATATATATATATATATATATATATATATATATATATATATATATATATATATATATATATATATATATTTTTATATTATATATAAACAGCTATTTATATGTTAAGAAATTAGCGCATTTTTCTAGAGCGTATTTTTACATAAGGGGAAAAGGTTCCCATTGATTGTTAGAGGCCCTTAAAGTGGAATCCTGATACTGGTATTTGCCAAAAATCTATAAATTTGAGTAAGATAAAATTAGCCTAATTTTCTGAGGATGTGGTGTCACAGTTTTTTACTATATTAAAAAAAAATATTCAGGACTGTCACATTTTGGTGGGGCAAAAATAAATATTATTTAAATCTTGTTTTGTGGCTAATCCATTTTTTGCAAGAAGATGTAAAATTCCATATTTTTTTCCTTAAATACATGAAAAGTAATATAAGCTGATACCAATGGGATCAGCCCTTTTTGACTTAAAATAATTTAAAAAACTATCTAACTAATCTCCTTCCCCAACACCCCAAAGGTCATCATGATGCATTTGATTAATTATTGCTTAATTGCCGTATGGAAATATTGAATACTGTAGTCCAACTTATAGACACCCACACAGTCACTAGACTTAACCCTGTCATCCTTCAATCAGTTAACTACTACCCTCCCTCACCACCGTTCAAAGCCGACCATGTGACTTTCCTATTTACGGGTTGTAAAACCCTTTGATCGTAAATTTCGTAACACAGCTACCTAAACGATCACAAACAATAAAACCCCGCACCCCATAGCAAAGCCTGCTATGTAACGTTTCCGTGTGAAACCCTTTATTTATAAATTCCATCCTACGACCAGTTAAACGATCACTAACCAATACCCTTCGATCACAACAGTTGAAAGCCCCCCCCCCCAACTCTTCCCCATAGCAAAGCTTGCCGTGTAACTTTTCTCTGCTTACTGGTTATGAAACCGTTTAATCATGGCTTCACTGCCCAATACCCTTGGACCCCAACAGTTGATGTCATGTGACTTTTCCCTGCTTACGGGTTGTGAAACCGTGTGATCATGAATTACATTCTATGTGTTTTTGTGCATTAACCCGTAAGCAGGAAAAAATGACATAAAGGGCTTTGGTACAGCGTGGGGTGGGGGGTTTGACTGTTGGGGTCTAAGGGTATTGGGTATTGATCGTTAAGCTGGCCGTGGGATGAAATAAGTTGGACTACAGTATTAACTATTTCGAAAGGGAAATGAACCCATAACACAGGCCCACAAAAAAAAGTGGCGTATGCTGGGTGTCGGACTAGGATTTTTTGGAGTATTTTTTTTCCGCTGAACACGAATCTGAAGTCAAAATTGGGGGTCAAACTGCAAATAATCGAAAAAAGGCGTAATTTCAGATATTAACGATTTGTTTTTTTTTTTAATTTAAAACGTCAATATCTTAAAAACTATAAAAGATACACTAAACTTTATGTGACATAAACTATGAATTTTAGAGACCTTTAATTTAGGATATATAACCTTTTTGTCTAAATGCAATATTTTTGTAGTTATATTCAAAAACTGAATTTTCAGGATTTTTTAAGGAATACCTCTGGAATAAAATAGAAAAATATATATTTTTTTATTTTTGGGTTTTTTTTCTGCAAATTTTAATGGTATGGTATGATATGATGGTATTTAAATAAATAAAATAAATGATATTAAAAAAAAACAAGCAAAAATCACATTACTAAAAATTTTTTTTTTCTTATGGACTGAAATTTTTTTTTCCAAAATTACATTTCCGTTTATATCTCCTTTATTATTTATCTTATCAAAAATGTTTATATAACTTTTTTGTAGACATTTTAAAAAGCTCTCTTTTTTGTTCTATGAAATTTTTTGTATCTCTAATAGTTTATACATATAGTCGTAGTCCAAACATTCATCTGTAGTTGCAGGTTTCTGCCGATAAATGCACCGTGTCGGTTTTTTTTTTTGGGTTTTTTCTATTGTTTGCTGTTTGACGCCCAATTTTGACTTCAGATTCGTGTTCAGCGGAAAAAGATACGCCAGAATATCTTAGTTCGACACCCAGCACAAACCACTTTTTTGTGGACCCAGTGTAACCAATCAAACGCATCCTCCTGACCTTGGGGGTGTTGGAAGGATTATCGGGTTTCGTGCCCATGGATACTTTTAATCAGCGTGTTGAGAACCATCAATTTGCAAAGAAAAAATAAATGGCCAAAAGCAATTTTTCATAAAGATTGTGCGGGGTCCTTTAAAATTTGTATTCCAATTCTAATAAGCCATAAATAAAGATTAATAAATAGAGATTCCAAAAGTTTATTTCTTTAAAAATGAAATTTTACTTATAGCACATATTTTTTAACTTAATAACTCGAAATGGCTGCATCCTATCATCTACAGTATTTTTTTCTATAAAAAAAACTATAATTTGTTGCAAAAGTGAATTAAACACAAATAACATATTTGGGTCTGGAATCTACTTAAAATGTAACACTAATGCTAGCCACATACATTGAGGAAATCCTTGGAGGAAAACCTCCGACAGCCTGCACAGTTCGGAGAACAAAGGCGTTCTCACACACACTCCGGAAATCCTTAGCGCCAGGCCTGCAGTTTTTCCTCTAACGATTTTCTTAGTGTGTGGCCGACATTAGGCAGTTATGTTAATTTATCCTAAACGGTTTTTAAAATATCGGGCAAAAACCATCTTTGGAATTCCACTTTTGGCGAGCTTAAGTTGCCGTCTAAGATTATGTTTATGGATACCTTTTGTAAAGAAAGACAATATGTTGTTTGGCCCATTTCCATGTATAGAACATGTTCTGGAAATATTGTTTGCTAATTTTGGAACCTGTTTTATTGAGTTATAATTGCAACACAGTTTTTAAGTGCGCAGTATACTTTCTACACAGCTTTCTAGATTTCAGAACGGTTGTTGCCTGAACTATTATATCGATTTTATAGGTATGTCTTTCCTTTTAAAGAGGGCGCGTTTAGCTTAGCCACTTTTCTCTTTATTTAATTTTTTTTTTTTGGTAATTTAAAACTTGTGTTTTATTAGGAAAGCAGTTTCACATTTAACACAAAACAGAGGTTTTGCTTAAAGATGCGTTAGTTCCGCGCTATTTTAATGTCGCTTATTTTTTTTAATCTGGCCTGTTTGGCCTTACATACTATGTGTTTTGGCCACTCCATGTCGCTTATAAATAATGGATTAACGGCTTATTGATAGAAATAGAACGATTTTTAAATATCTGCCAATTTTATATGTTCTTTCTATGGATATTCTATATAGAATCATTTAAGTATTTGTAGATAAAGATATTATGAAGATAGTGATAGCGATAATAATTTAAACGATAGTGAAATTTGTGATTTAGAATATGTAGTTTTATTTTTTCAATAGTTTTTACTTAAGTAGGCAGTAAAATATTGCAATACTCAAACTTTGTTTATTTATCCTATAAATTAAAGTAATCTGTTTTATTAATTATGCTTAATTAATAAAAATATTTAACATGCATTTTCGCTTGCTGATAATTTTATTACTTAAAAACTCTCTTGGTAGGTAGGTAGGTTTAAAGTAAGTGGACTTTTTACGCCCTCCACTGCGACCGCTCGGTCTATTGTGGCTCACACCTTTTTATATTTCTCCCAATAGGATCGGACTTCTAATGAATCCGATACCAGATTGGGAGAGAGTTTTTACATCTCCTCTTACTCGTGTCGCTACCGGACACGAGCACAATGTGTTCTGGTGTCCCTGTCTCCTGGAGAGTATGACGAGCAGACTATTAGATCCATCATGCCCTCCTCTCCCGGTCTAGTGACGTGGGTAGCTACCAGGTCCTTGTTACAGGAACCAGATGTTCTTTCTGAGACCGCATCTCCGGCCTTATCCTATGAAAACGGTCCTTTCCGCTTTCTGTTTAAAGCCAGGGAACCCTTTTTCCTATAAAGGCGGTTCTTCCTAAGCACCTATTTGTTCGGGATGGATTAGTCCTTCCCCGTGAACCAGGCGCCGGTGACTTCAGGAGCACCTTACGAAACGGATTCACCCTTTTCGGTCGGCGCACCTTTGTCTGCTTGTGACCTTGAGTGGCACCTCTCGAAACGGATTTATCCGTTTCGGTCAGCGCACCTTTGTCACTTTTTTCCTATGTTTGGAGCTAGGGAAGTAATAGTCCACCACGGCATTACCGTAGTAAGGCTAGATACTCTGAGAGGTCCCCCTGTATCTCAGAGGCACCGTTGGAGACACCTGTTTAAGGCACAGGATGTCATTCACTCATCAGCACGGTATGCTAACACCTTGAGTTAAAGCCTTGTGTTCATCTTAGCTTCGGATCCCGTTTCATACGCTAGCCAAGAGAGTTGCCGATTACCAGCAACTCTAGCGCATGTTCCAAAAGGCCCTACTGGGCCCAACCACAACGACGATGTGTGAACACTGCGGCTGGGTCTCTTGGTACATTATAGATTTGTCTGCCAATCTATAATAACTGCCATTTCATAGTATAAATATTTATAAAAATATTATTAGCAGAAACTTTGCTATTGTTATACTAATAGGGATATTTTTTACAGTGTTAATATATTAACAATTAAGGACGTACTACATTATAAATTTAGCTGCCAACCCACCTACACAGCTTTTAATAGTCAAAATTATCGGTGGCAGATACTTTGTAATGATTCCCAAAGTAACCCATTCTCGATTCTGCCACTATTTCATTTACTGCCGATTTATCTGCCAATCATTTTTCATAATTAATTTGCATATAGGTGCAAAACATAGTTTAATGGCAGATATGGAATAATCGTTTGAAATGTGCTTTTTGTTGTAATTTTTTTATAATCTTTTTCACTTCGGATTTGTCTGTCAATGGTTAAATTATAATTTTTTACCTTGAAATTTATGAAAATGCACTTGGCATATATTTTGCGATCATTTAAAGATGTATGGTTTCTCTTACCATTTGAAAAATAAATATCCTACAGTGCTACACGGTTGGCGATATTAATTATATGACTTTTTAACTCATAATATATATCCATAAAAAAAACATAGAAAATTGGCATATATTTAAAAATCGTTTTACTATTTCTATTGATGAGCTGTTAATCTATAACAAACTATATTAAATAACACTTTTTCTACTAATTCATTTAACAGCACTTGCATTACTAGCCGAATTAAAGCCATTCTCCCTTAATAGATTACTTACCCTTGTCGCCATTAACCAGACCACTTGTATATACTTTTTCTTTTATCCTCTAAAATCACGTTAGATGGCGTCTTCTAATCCAATAATTTATCTAATAAATTCCAGATCTCAAACACTCACGCATCAGTTTATACTCCGTCTAGAGAGGCCTAGACTTCCAATTTCGTTCAACCTTCATCTTGATTGTTTAGACTGTGGAACCTTTGCCTGTAGAGATTTTTTCTTCCCATCCAATTTTTTAAGTCTCGTGTTAATAAACTACCATTATTTAAAACACTCGTAATACGGTAGTAACTTAGTTTTAAGCCTTCGTGAAATGTACCAAGATACAAAAAAATATTGGATTTCTTTCATTAAAAAGTTGAAGCTTTGAAAAAATACACAAAAATTATTCTGCAACTTGTTTTGCTTAGCACAAAAATCAGAAAAACTTTGATTTTAAATGACCCCGCGATTTGGATGCTTTTTAAATTTAAAAAGTTTACAAAAGCTTGATACCTACCGTCTCAAGAGAAGTAAGAGGCAGTATATTAGTTTAAAGTTTAAGACTTACATAATATCTATAGGGAGAGCAAGTTCCTACGCCGGTGATAACATCCTAGTTGTTTCAAAATATTTTAATGTTTTAAATCTCTTTAAATTATAAAAATAAATTTAATATTTGTCACCAAATGTTTTAAATTTTTGTATGTCTTAAAAACTATCACTAAAACTTTGATAACTTTTTCATTTTCTAAAATATTTCTTGAAAGTTTTTTTCAGGTCGATCTTTAAGTTGGTAAGGGTAATCACCCTTGCGTGCACAAGTTTATACTCTGGACTAAGGACTGAAGTAGTCTCATATGGCTTAGTCCCAAAAAATATCTTTTGATATATCGAGGGTAATACATCACAAGAACCAATGACAAAAACCTTACATTAAGAGAAGACTTTATTTTTTATAATTTATTTTAAAAATGATAAGCTTTTATGATGAACAATCCTGAAAATTGATTTATACAGTAGGCTGGTTGGTATCTACTTAATTCGAATGTTAATATAGAGAAACCCGTAGAAATCTAATTTTTTACAAAAAATGGTGCCAACGCCCTTGTGATATATCATCTTCGATATAATTTTAGTAAAACAGTTTTCTTTTATTTTTTAAACCTTGTAGGTTTCGCGCTCTCATGGATATATACCTTATTGATTTGCTTCAGATAAAAATAACATGTTTTATTTTAAATAAAACATAGGAAATCGAATTTTGTTATTAAAATGGGTTCAAGGAAAAAAAACATCAATATACCTTGCTTTGCTAACTAATTTATTTTTTAGGGAGGAAGTATACATATACAATCGTTTTACATATAAAATACCTAGTATGTAATTTAAATGTGGGAAAGTTATGGTTTAATAAATTTTAAAAACTTTTAATTAACATCTTTTAAATATTGTCAGCAATTTCAGCATCACAGAAAATATGCAGACCAAAGAAGAAAGTCTAAGGTAAAGGTAGAAAGAGATATGTGGGTTTTAATTGGAGTTCAGGTGAAGAAGGATATTTTTATATTGAAACTAAGACAATTTTTATGTAATAAATATTTGAGTATTTTATTAATTATTATTTTTTCTTCCATGTAGAGATAATAAATGAGGCCCACAGATGCATAACCGAACAAATCCATTTCTTCAAAACTGAGAAAATCGCGAAAAACCGTCACTTCTCAAAAAATATTAAAACATATTGAGATTTTATTCAGTGATATCAGTAGGGTGATACCTACAGCACACGAAATTATTCGTTTAGTAGGTGTTTTTTCTTTTACTAGATAAAAATTTCGTTTATTGTTAAATATTTAAAATAGTCAGAAAATTCTAGATACCTTTTATACAATATATGTACAATATATTATATTTTAATATGACAAACTGCAGGCCTACGGTAGGCTTCTATAGCTACAGTACGTTTTTCGTCATATTTTGAAAAAAGTAATTGAAATTAAACATAAATAAAATAAAAGATATCCAAAGTTACCTATACGTTTTGAAGGTTTAAAATTATTCGGCTTTTGTATTTACAAAAATTATACTTTTTAAAATAAATCAAATATACCACTAAACGTTTTTTTCCTGGTTAAATAAAATTTGGCGTACTATTTTTTGTTTTTAAATTTGTATTATAAAGATACTTACTTGTTTGTAAGAAAAATATTTGGCATCGCCACATTTGTGTAAATTTTACCCCGAATTTAATGATTTTAAAAGTATTTTCTTTATACCAATTAAATCTTATAAAGAATAAGAAAAATGAAAGAAAAGTTTCCCATTTTTAATTTTTTGAAAGCCATGTCTATAAAATATATAAACAATATTTAGATGTCCTAGTTTCAAAATAATTCTGACAGGAATAGGTAGGATAGCTTTGAAAATACATTACAGTATGAAAATACGTCCAATATAGAATAGAGTTTGTAAATCTATGATAGTATTTACATAAGCAAACTTGGGCCCTTGTAATTTGCATAATACAAATACCATATTTTCATAAAATTGACTTGTAAATTTATTGTCACTAATTTACCTCTTTCACAGTTATATACAAGCATGCGAAAAATTCTTAGCTTCTGTAATGCTATAATGTATCAAAATGTCCCTCAATGTCTTAGCTTCTCATAAATACGTAGGTAACAGTAATAAAAGTGTAAGGACACCTCTTGCATGTATGAAGTCGAAAAGATTAAATTTAAGTGTTTTCTATAACAATAATAGTTCTGTAAAGGATATAGTACTATTTAAGTGTATTTTAATATTCTGTTAATATTTTTAAAAATTTAATGTTTTATTCTTCCAATATGCCTTCTGCTTCTTGTTTAAAAAAGATCTTTTTTAATGGTAAAATATTTTTTTTTAGTTTTTACGGTAAATAAACGTTACCAAATTAAAAATGTATAGATTTTAAGATTCTTCGAGTAAGATTTTAAATTTAAAAAAATTGACAGAAAGCCAAAATTCACTTAAATTTATTGCCATGTCCTTTTAGGAAAAGGAAATGTTTAAGATAATAATTTATCCTGGCTTAATTAAAGGGTTTATTAAGGCGGAATTACCTTACGCGAAACTTCCTTGCAAAATCTTTACCTTTTATAAACTTGTATAAACCATTGAATCACGATGCGCGAGGACGATGAAAGCAAGGCAACACTGGGTCGGTTTTTAGTCCGTATTAAAAGTGCTTCGCGCCGCATAGACTAGCATCGCGACACTAACCAAGAGGAGCCAATTTGATTAAAAAATATAGAAACTTGGCGGTTAGGTGTCGTAATTTACTAGGATTATGCGCGCATCAAATGCGCGAGGAAGTTTCGTGCGTAATTCCTTTTTTCGTGTTTAACATCTCTTAGAATCCCCAAATACGCAGTTATGTTCTGACATGTTTAACCGAAAAAATCAAATATATATATATATATATATATATATATATATATGTTGTTTTCCAACTCAACTTGTATACTGGATTCCATTTAGAATAAAAAGTATAAATAATAAATGTTGGTCCAATGACAATAACACTTCGGACAATTTTTACTTGTTTTATTATAGAGAGAGAGAGCTAGAGCTAGCGACGTCAGTAAGTACTGGTCAAGGAGAATGGTTGTGTTACTGTTTATTATATTGGATGGATAGTATCATAAACAGAAATATAAGTACTTGATAATATCATTAATGATTTTTTAATACTTTAAATAGGTGGTATAGGTAATATTAAACTTGATTTTTTTTATAAAAACAGAAAATGTAGTAAAGAAATATTTTTACCAATAAAGGGTGAGATTATCTTGTGAATTTATTACGTATTGAATAACAAAAAATAGTGTAAAAGTATAAATTTCCTAGCACATCTTTGGCGCCAGCTTTTATTTGAATGGACCGTCGATTTGGCCAATTTTATTTGGATGTGGGCTAGTACTTTAGCAACCGCTGTTAAGTCTGGTAACTTGTAATAGAGATAATTGATTCTTTTAAGTATCAGTTTGCTTTATTTTTAAACTGGTTACTTACCGGGTTGACGTATTATCAGCCAAGCTATTTCTAATAAAATCTCGCGACTTTTGACTTTGCTAGCTCTTGAACTAATTATGCTTTATTTGATTTATAACATTAATTTAATATTTTATAAAATTAATATTTTAAAGCAAAGAAATATAAATTATAAATATATATATATATATATATATATATATATATATATATATATATAAATATAAATAATATTATAATTACAAGCAAATTTTATATATGACAGGACTCAATCTATATCTAGGGTAAATATTTACTTACACATTTACTTTGTCCTTCCTATGTTAAGAACACAATAAAATCTTACATTTTTTTGAATCATAATATTAATAAGTAAAGATTTTTACATTCAGTTATATCTAGGCAAATGGGTTTTATTGTCGAATCATCACATTACCATTCCAATTTTTTTTTTGCAAAAATGTCTCTAAAAATGTTATATACTATGGTTTCTGTTAGGTACATTGTCAAATTGTACTGTCAGTTTATAGCAACAATTATCGGAGCTCTTTTTATTAAAGAATTATTCCTTTCTTTGAAAATACATTGCGACGTGATGGTATGCCGAAAATCAAACTGTACAAGATGTTTTTGTATAATTATAGGTTTATAAATTTATAATAGTTAATGGTAGATTTTTTATATAATAAAATAAGGCATATGCAGGGTGTACCGAAATTAATGCAAAATAATGGCAGGGCGTACTCTACACATAAAAATAGGACAATTTTTTTATAAACATGCTTCTTAGAAGGGCTAGAACATACTTAATGGATGTCGTAAAAATAATTTTGTCTACCTAGCTATAAAATCATATCATTAAAATGTTATGACAGTAGAAAAATTATTACCCTTTCCAGACACTAAAAATATGCGCTAATTTCGGGATACCCTATATATGTTTTTGACTTCCCTCGTGAAGGAAGTATTTTAATTAACAATCATTTGTAATGTTACCATCCGTAGTTTGGTAAATTAAATAACTTTAGCCGAATTATTTAAAAATATGTTAATATTAAAACTAAATACAGAACAAATTAATGAATACTTTTTAATTAAAGTTTGTTCAAATACTATCAGTGGATCATTAATCAAATTTTAATATACGAGAATTTTGCCGTAGCATAAAACTAAATTTATTAAATTCGTTTATTATTTCAATTTATATATTATGTTTTATAGTTTTTGGTTACATCTGTTTTTTTATCGGTTACAAAAATAGACGTGATTTTATTTTCATTTTTTGAAATATTTATAAATTGGTGCTAAAATATTTACTATAAAATATATGACAGAAATTAAAATATTTTTTTAGCCGACACTGACAGTGTAATTTCTTTATATATTTATATATTATTTTGATATTAATGATTTTCTTTAAATATTAAAATTTCAATTTCTCAGAAACTATTATAGCTACAAAAAATTTTTACATAACACAAATTATGTATTTTTATAAATACTTTTATTAACTTTATATAACTTTTTCGTCTAAATGTAATACTTTTCGAGTTTTAATGATCAAATCGAAATTTTTAGATTACTTGGAAGTTTAGGTTAAGTTTTTAATTTTACTATTTGTCCTATCCAAAAATTTCTAACAACTTTTTATTAGCAAATTTATTAGTGTATATTTTTAGTTATATAACATTTTTTAATATCTGTCATAGATTTTGAGATATTAATTATTTAAATAAGCCTTTACATACAAATAACTCCTATAGTGACGTCATATGGGTATTATTTATTATATATTTAAAAGTTTTTTTTTTCAAAAACATCCTGTATAGAAATTGTTAAAAGGGTCAAATGGGGAGTAAGAAAATCCAGGATTATTTCCTTTTCATGGTATGTCCTATTATACTCTTGTATTTCTTATGTGTTTTTTAATAGCAAAAACTTCTTAATGCATTAAAAAGAAACATACATCTAGATACAAAATTTCCTTACCACCCATTTATTTATACGCTTTATTGTCCACAATGAATTTTAATCCTAACAGATGGGAAGACACATTTTCTCTAAATTCTTAATAGTGTTAACATTGAAAGTATTTTCAACGATTTACCCACTATAAGCATTTAATAATTATTTTAAAGATATTTAAATTCGGTATTCCTAATATGTTCAAATTTGATGGTGATATTTAGAGATATGCAAGGAAAGTGACAGATAGGTTGTGAATAGGATATGTCATCTATTTATAGTATTCAGCCTCAAAATTAGAATAAAACTGATCTTAATATTTACTTTATGTAGAAACCATTAAGTATACAGTAAAATGCATTTAAGCATTAACCATTAAAACGTACAATAAAATAGCCTATCCGTACATTTTCTTTTATTTAATTGTACAAAATAGGGCTCCTACCATTAAAAATATATGGCAGACTTTCATTACACTTTTAAAATTACTTTGTAAAATAATTTAAAAAAATTATTTTGTAGGGTATATACTTATTAATGATATTTTGTACCGTAAATAAAAATGTATGATAGGCTCTCTTTTTATGTGTCATTAAACACATATATTACAGATGATTGATGCATGATAAACTCAATGTCCAGCCTTTTTAACAATTGTTTTTATCATATATCCAAATGGATGATCTTTTATGATTGACTTTAGCACTTACTAACCTACATATATGTATCGTAACACCAAATGACAAATGTGTGTGAAAAATGTTTTTTTTGTTGTGTAAATGTGTTTTGATGCTATTCTAATAGGTGATGTAGCTTTAAAAATAACGGTTAGCTTGAAATTTTAATGGCAGACCATTAGTACATCAAATGAGTAAAGTTTATATGTTTGATACAGCAAATTTAGTTGTACAGTTACAGTATGTAACCAGTATACGCGTCCTGAAACAAATAAAAACTGTTAGAAAACCATTATTTTTCGTTTATTATTCTAACACTAATAATTTCTTTACAAGTTTTTATTTTTTGTTTGCCCCAAGATAAAATTTAGAGTGAATTTTGATTACAAACTTTAACAGTCGTTTTTTTACTAAAAATACCTTTTTAAAAATATGTCTGCAGACGCATACAGAGCGTTTTATTTTGAGTCATAAAGATGATGTTTTCTAAATATATATAAAATTTTAAAAAATAAATTTATAAAAATTTGCTTACTTGAAGTCTAGGTAATAAATAATATCTATTTATTTATTTTTGACTAAAATTTATTAGTACTGGCAGATTTTATAAAATTAAATAAGAAACTAATTTTTCAAGCTTTTTACATAAATAAGGTAATTCTGTTTTATCTCGATATTATAATATTAAAAACAGTGATACAATACTAAGTGTGGTATCTTTTATTTCGAACGTTAATAGCATTAGGATTTTTAAAAAACGGTTCTCATTTTGAAGGTTTTCTGTTAATTTGTTACCATTACAATAGCTATTGTTTAACGTTCTGAATAAAAGGTATCATTGTTCATTATTAAATTTTAAACTTAGTTAATCTCGGTAAAGGGTGTCAAAATTTTAGGAAATGTTTAAAAGGTTTTTCCTAAACTTCCTAAAAATGGTCTAACTGAATTTAATGTTTTTAGGTGTAAAATTAGACACTAAAAAGGCATTATTTAATGGTATTGCAATCGGCAATAAAACTTTATAAAAGTGACGTGATTATCAAACATTTCTTCCGATTAAATAACGTGATGATAACTCGACTTAAATCAAAAACATTTTTTTCTATCAGGTTTAATTATGTTGATATATTTTTTAAATTATTTCATTTACATGAGCAGATAAATTTATATTTTTCCCCCTTCACGAGTTTTTTTTGCTCTTATTACGGTCTCTGACAATAATATAACACCTAAGTAAAATTTTGTTCCAGTTAACAAACACTGCCTATTTTTATCAGTAAACTTTTTGTGCGTATTTTAAAAACGGTTTATATATAAAAAAAATAATTTAAAAAATCAGGACAATATCGTATTATTTTTATATAAACGGCCTTTGCCGCGTTCAAATACTGCATCTCGCCAGAATTTAAGCAACTTTGAGCGTGGTTAGTGGTTTAATTAGGGACTATAAGTGAACGCCACGTGTAGTAATGTGAATTCCGCGTTAAACTGTAAATCTCGTCTGAATAAAATTACCTACACAAAAATGGGGGAAGCTCAAAGGTAGGTAATATTTTCATGTTTCGGTACCTGGTCATCGTTGACGGAACTGGGGAAAAATGGGTTAAACATTTACAACCTCAGCATCCATTGTACCCAATACTTAGAATCCAGAGAACGAAACTGAAAAAAGTGCAAAACCTAGCAATTTTTTCAAAATACGTAGATTTGCATGAAAATTTGGGATTTAGCTTAACGTAACCTGTTTTATAAAATCTATATTATGCCGATGGTCACTCTTTATTCTTTAGGGGTAAAAACCACCCTTTATTGCTAAAACCTATTAAACTATAGATTAAAGCTTAAATAACCCTAAAAGATTAATACATTATCACAGTGTTTTGCATGAAAATTTATAATTAGGCTTAACTTACCTTTCTATTTAAAATCTCCATTATGCTAAAGGTTGCTTTTTATTTTTTAGGGGTGAAAACTACCCCTTATTGCACAAACCTTCAAAACTTTTATATTAAAGCTTAAGTCACCTTAAATTAGGCTCATATAAATTGAAAAATAGGTATTTAATTCTTTGAAACAATATTTAATATATTTTAACCCTTGAAAATCAACCCTTATTATGATTTATTAAAAAAATTGTTTAACCTAGAAAAATTGGCATATTGTCATAGACTTGAAATTAAAAAATGTGTCTGCTCAAAAGTATTACTAATTTAATTTTGTAATTTTTTAATCCTTAAAAATCCACCTCTTACAATATTACAAGGCAAAAAATAGTACAAAACCGCGGATTTTTAAAAAAATGCATCGAATCGCTTTTAGCATGTTCCAAAAATTGTTTTTTTATCTATAACTTCATTAGTTTTTGTGATAAAAAGTTCTTTAAAAAACCATTTTGTTGGTTTTTTAAGAGCTATAAGGTCTTATGTATTAAAACTGTTTTAAATCCTTACTTTTTTCTGTCTATACATACGCGTTTTAAACGTTTATATCTTACTTAATTTTCGTCATACAGTAAATTAAAAAAAAAACTTGAAATATTTGTAATTCAAACAGCTACAATTTGATTCCCTAGTAATTTTTACGTATCTCCCTTAGTTTCCTAGTTATTTTCAAAAAAGGTAATTTTTTATTAATATTCTGAAATTTGATTTTTACTTGCACTCCATTTTTTCCAAAAAAAAGCAATTTAAATCGGTTCAAATTTTGGAATGTATTTATAATACATAAATAAAGAGGATTGAAAAAGAGCTACCACTCATTTTAACTAGGGTGGTAATTAGGGGGTTGTTTTTGAAGATTTTTGCACTCAAAAAATTTTGGCCTAACCTTATTTTAATCATAACTCACTCAACTTTTATAATACATATCTTTTTTTTAAATAAAGGTCTTTGCGAATGCTTCAAGAAAGTTATTAATAGTTTTCCTCGAAAAATACGTAAATTTTGCGTTATTTGCCTTTTAAACTCTGACCCTTCAACAAACCACAATTTAAAAAACCCTTTTATTCGTTTTTTTAAAAGCTACAATTTTGTTATTTACAGTTTTTTTATAAAATGCATATTTATCGAGTTATTTGCAAAAAACCGATTAAAAACGTTGATTTTATTGACGAAAAACTTCGACTTTCGATCGCGAATAACTCGAAAAGTATGCATTTTACAAAAAAAATGCATAGAACATTTTTTGCTTAAAAATCATTTTTTAACCTGTGGTCAAAATATAAAAAAAAATCCATTCCCGAGATGGTTTGGCAAGCATCCCCAAGATAAAGACGCCCTTCGGAATGATACAGATTTTGATCCTACTGTCAAAATTCCAAATCATTCTATGCATTTTGAAAAAATTGCTAGGCAAAATGGTTCGTTGCCTGGACTATTAGGCTTTACACAAGCCTTTATGGGCTGGCCTAAGAACATGAAAATTAAAATTATATAATATATATATTATATATATATATATATATATATATATATATATATATATATATATATATATATATATATATATATATATATATATATATATATATAATATATATATATATATATATATATATATATATATATATATATATATATATATATATATATATATATATATATATATATATATACAGGGTGTAAAAAGTATGATGCTCATCATTTTAATGGGCGATAGTGGAGCTCAAAATAAGTCGAAAAGTTTATATGACGTATGTATCAAAACTTGACAGATTTTTGTCTAAACGATGTTAAAGTCATGCACTTTAAAAGCAGTTATTTCTGTAAACCGTAACAACTGGAAAATTTTGTCTTAATCGCTTATCAGTAGATAATACATTATTTTTAATGATTGTTGAATAATCTTTCGTTTTTAGAATAAGTATACAGGGTGAGATAGACCTAACCTTTTTTTTGAAAATGGAACACCCTGTATATTTTAATCTAAAAAATGAAGCACATTAAATTTTTAAAACACACCATGGATAATATTGGTTTTCTATGCGATTTACTTAAACGTTATTACTTTAAACCACAGTAGACAGAGTCGCCGCCAGAATAAGGGGGGTCAAAAAGTTTAAGTCAATCAAAAATACCGGGAATCTTCGCAAATGTTCGCAAGCCCCTCCCTGGTTTTTCATGCACTGTTGACATCTTTTTCAAACGGATTTTAAGGCGTTCATAATGTGTTATGGTTTTATTTCTGCAAAGGCCTTAAAACATTTTTGATCAAGTTGTTGTCGGGTTAAGATGACTTCTTTATGTATTTTATTTTTTAACAGTCCCCAAACAAAAAAAAAATATGGCCACTCTATAGGTTCACGTGTTTCTACCTAACGGTTTCTAAAGTGAGTATTTAAATACTCTCTTATTCAAACGTTATGGGTAGGAGAGCCATCTTGCTCAAAGCAAATCGCTATTAATTTATTTAAGGAGCATTATCAAGCATATCGAAAGGTTTTAATTGGAGTATGTTCAGTATCTATCTGCAATTAAATAATCTTTAAAACAGCTATACATTACTTTATTTTGAAAAAAAAACTTACATTTGCCCCAAATCGACCTTGTTGACAAACAGGTCGTACCATGTAGGGATTTGTGGAGTTCCAATGTCTTTCATTACGTCAGTTAAGATACCGCAACTTGTCATTCGACATTTATAGGACCAGATAATTGTTTTGTAAAAAGAAGGATCCCCGTTAGATTCATTTAAAAACCAGTGACAAAATTTTAATCTTCTCACATCATCACCAGGGTGCAAATATTGGGTGATATTAACAACATAGGGAAAATATTTACTTGACGTCAAAATTCTTTGCGCCGTAGATTTTGCAATTCCAGTTTCAGTTTTAATTTTTCTAACGGAGGTAGATTCTTGTTCCTAAAGTTTTAAAGTGATTTTAGAGAATAAAATTAGGGTATGTGCTTAAAACGAAAAGACAGAAGTGAAAACTTTCTAACATCCGAAAATCTAAAATTCAAGAAGATTATCTTCATCGATCTATAAAAAACAAATAAACTATGCATTTGGTCATATTTAAGCATCTGCTTTTTCCCCGACTGCATCATGAGCGTTGCATTACCGAGTCTGAGGGTTCAGCCTCATTCACTTTTATAAAAGTTGAGCTACTACCATTCACAACTATATCCGGATATACCATTCTTACCTGATTATGAGCCTCGAAAATCCTAACACGCTTATTTCTTCATTTTCCTTCTTTTCTTTATTATAACTTTTTGATCTTAGCTTCGTAAAAGAGGTGTATGTTTTTAAATTATGTTCCAATCGTCGGAATATGTCCTTAAATGGTTGCCGCCTTTTCTGACAGGAAGCAAAATATAAATTTGCGCTATTTCTTCGTTTTTTCCACTTTAGTACAAGACTAAAACCCCTCAGGGGCTCACAACTTGTGAGTACGGGGTTGGCGATCCCGAGGTACCCTAGCCCTATTTTTTCACTTGTCTCAAGGCAGATCCCTCTTGTTCTTTTGTCTGTAGCAGATCTCTTTTGATCGCAGGTAGTTTTAAGCAAAGTGCCGACCAAAGATCAAATTAAACATACATTAAATAGGCCGAGTAAAGAAATATCATCTCAAAACCTTAAACAAGATCAGATCAACAAGAAAGAGGAACTAAAAATAATTAGTAAATATCTAGTGGTAGCGACAAAGGGTATACCAAATATCAAGATTGAGATAAAAAAAGATACAAATAATGACAGTATTACTGAGATATGTAATACTTAAGCAGGTCAGTACAATTTAAGAATCCTTATTATAATAAAAGAACGAAAGCGACAAGAGGATGGAGCTGATGCAAGAATATCCAGAGTGCCAGTGAAGAATGGAATGTATTCCTAGTAGTACATACATCGGCCGAATCCGAAACCAAAGATTTAAATAAACTCAGAAATCTTAGTTGAGAACTTACTTAGAGTATAGAATTTTAAAATAACCGATGCAAAATATATTTTACTTCGTTTTATCTATTAAGAATATTATGTTAATTGTAAATAGATAATTAATTCAAATGAATTGCATTGTCATTATGTCTCAGTCATTATAATGATATGGCCCATATCATTATAATGACAGAATATACACGACTGACAAGGCAAAAGCTTTTATGCTAGTTTAAATGCAATAGAGTAGGATACATATGGTATGGCCCAGATTGAAAAGAAAACGACAACAATTTCCCCTGTTTCACTTCTAATACGACGACGGACGACGGCGATTCGTTAGCATATTGTTGGCTGAGGCATGCAGGGGATTGCAGTACAAGCGTCCAGTTATTTTCTGCATCACTCTAAGTGATAGAAACATTGCATTATTCTGAGTGGATTACAATAAAAATATTTTCATATTTGTGAACCAGACACAATCATTTTTTGACGCATTCTTTCCATAGATTAAAGCGACAGTGTTGCCATTCTGTAAAATATTTATTGGCAATTTTAGAAATGTTTTAAAAATCATACATTTTATAAAACTTTACATTAAAAAAAAAAGTGATGCGCTTAGCATAAAAAAAATTGTAAAAAATATTAATATTTTAGAATGGTCAAAGATACTATATTAATATAATTTTATGGTATTCCGAAGCTGAAAGTGCCGATAAAGATTGCTTTTAAGTATACTGGCCAACAGGTCCCATCCTGCCAAACGATTTTAAATATATTTAATCGTTCAAGATATTAGCAAAACACCGGCCGAACGAGAGGTTGCTTCTAAAAGACTCAAAAGCTTTTCAATAACACTAAAATCTTCCACTTCCATTGTCTTTATTTGTTATTTGTTACACAACGTTTCGGTTAGTGATGTATCTCCAACCGTTTTCAAGTGAAAACTAAAAACTATTCTTAAAAGCTACACTTATTTAACTAACCGAAACGTTGGTAACAAATAACAGATAAAGACAAAAGTCCAAGATTTTAGTGTTATTGAAGCCATAACATTGTCTAACACTTTCAAAGAAACCTCAAAAGCTTTCATGCGATAATACGGGCATTAGTAAAATCCTTATTTCCTTAACAAGCTCTAGCAATATATTTTGAATGTGGTCTATCGGTTACAGAGGATAATGTTATACGTTTCGTAGTAAACAGGTTGTAATGAAGGTTGTTTCCCCATTCACCATATTATGTTAGCTGAGATAAAAGAGGTGTATCTGTCATCGAATATTACAAGTATAGAAATATCTGCAAAAGTCGGTGGTCGAAAAGTTTAGATATAACCGTTAACATTATACTTAAAATTTAATATGAAAACAAAAATTTTTCAATTAAAGTTAATTGGTAAATGGGGTTTTGACGGTAGCTCGGGACACAGTCTATGCACATAATAAAAACTGTTTTGCTGTTAATACATTAAAAAAACAATAAAGAAAAATCTAATCTATATCCTGAAGTACAAAAATGTATAGTTAATAACAGATCTGATAATACAGAACAAGATTTACAGAATTTGTTAAGTGCAGATATGTCTGGGGTGAGTAGGAGTAAATTCAGGTAGAATCTTGTTTACCTGCTAAAATATTACTAACTGTGCATCGGTGACCTCGTATATAATAACCTTTAAAGTATAATAAAAATTTTTAAAAATTAAAAAATGAACTTAATTTAGGAATTCATCGTAACAATAAAATTCTTGTATTGTTAAACATAATTCCTTTTTTTAATAATGTAAGCAAACAAAAAAATAAAAACTTAATTAAAACAGATAATTTTATTTTAAAATATTTCTTAAAAAACACACAAAACCCTAATAAGATATAAAAACCAATAAACGTAGATTGTTTTAATTAAGTGTTATAAAAGCGGAGAACAGGCAAAAACAGTTTAATAAAATTTTTATTTTAGGCCTTCGCGTTTTAGAACCGCACTTAACCATAAAATGTCTTTATTTGGTTAGAAATTGCAGCCAAGTTTAAATGAAAATATTTTTTA
>JAHBCN010000258.1:262431-290026 GCA_019359885.1 Listronotus oregonensis
CAATATGCCTTACCAATATGGCGTCATATAATGTCCGCCATACTGACCGAAAGGTGTAATTTTTCCACTGTATACATGGACCATGGGCCCCACGCTGTTGTTTCGTGATCTTTGTTAACAATGAACTGTAGAACAAAGAATTCAAAACGCCATACCTCTGGGGCATCGCCAAGTGGCCGCCATAATGGGGCAAACATGTCATTTTAGCAATGAACGCCCCAGTATGGCGGTCACTTGACGATGCCCCAGAGGTAAGGCGTTTTGAAATCTTTGTTCTACAGTTTATTGTTAACAATGATTACGAAACAACAGCGTGGGGCCTATGATCTATGTCCACAGTGGAAAAATTACACCTTTCGGTTAGTATGGCGGACCTTAAGTGACGCCATATTGATATGGCATATTGGGTTCGCGGACTTTGGCGACCTTCTTGACGACATAAATCAATATATACAGGGTGATTCCTAAGTTGACGCTTTTTCTTAACTGCATGTAGAACTCATTAAAATAAACAACTTTTTTTAAATAAATTTTTCAAAATACTAAAATATAAGGAACTTACATTCATTTATTGTGGCAAATACGGTTCTGTCTTCAGTAAGTTGTCACCTCCCAAGAAACATTTCGGGAGCTGTGGTGCTTGGACACGTTAAACGTGATTTTCCCAAACTTTTTTTACTTAAAAGGACCTGACTTGCAACTACCCAAGTACTTGGGTCCAGAATAAGCCCGCAAAGGAAACCGTCGCGCATACAATCTCGAAGCAACGTTTGCAGATTAACGACACTTTCCATAAATTAATAAGGAACAAATCCACGTATTTATTGTTTTTAGATTGTGCCATTTTCACAATTTAACAATGATTTAAAATTAAAATTTATTCTCGCCTTGTTCAGGTAAGGCAATACGACTGACTCACGGCGTAATAAACGACCCAAAAAACAAGCGTAAATAAGAAATAAACTATCTGTTTTTGGTCAGGCCTGCACTAGCCACACTTTCAAATAAATTTATGTAGCTTTGTTATTTTTAGGTTTTTGAAAAAATGTTATTTTAAAAAGTTGCTCCTTTTAACGAGTTTTATACACAGTTAAAAAAAAGTCAACTTAGAATCACCTGTATATATAAATATATATATATATATATATATATATATATATATATATATATATATATATATATATATATATATATATATATATATATATATATATATATATATATATATATATATATATTATATATATATATATACAGTGGTGTGCATAAAAATAGCAGTGGCAACCAAACTTATTAAAATTACATTTTAAATAAAATGTTCTCTTAGAAAACAAGCTAAAACTCGTAATAAAGGTATTTTAACGTAAATAAAAATAACAAATGGGAGAGTTTCAGTAAAACTTTATTTGTTTCAAAAAAAGTGAACAAACATACTGTTTTCTTTCTGAATAGCTAATTCATTATCAGTTAATCGTCTATTTATCCATAAGTGTAAACCAAGTAAGGGTTTTTAAAAATAGTTCAGTGCACTTAAAGTATATTTTCTTGTGAAATTTATTGATAACAATGGGTCGCGCGAGGCACTGTACACCAGAGAAACAAAATTATTATAAAATTGTTAAATCAAGGTAAAGGTTATACATTCATTAAACAAATCCTCTCCTGTTTGGCAAAAATGATCGCGAACGCAAAAAATTGGATACCTTTGCTGAAAATCGAGGACAAAAAAGAAAAACCACTTTGAGGGAGGACAGAAGAATAGTTGCATGTGCAACTAAAATAGTATATAGTCAAATATAGTCTCTATAGTCAAATAAAAAAGGATTTAAATCTTACAATAAGTAGTTCAGCATTTAGAAGAAGGCTGATAGAAGCAGGTTTAAAAGATAGACGACCAAGAAAAGTTCCCCTATTAAACATCAGAGGCAAGTAAGAAGGCGATTAAACTTTGCTCAGCAACATGTTTTATGGGATAGTACAAAGAGGTGTAATATTTTATAGAGCGACGAATCAAAAATTGTTTTATTTGACTCTAGTTTATTCCAGCAATACATACAAAGACCACCTGGTTAAGAATTTAACCCAAGCTTTACAACTAAGACAATAAAACATGGTGGCTCCAGTATAATGATTTGGGGTTGTTTCTCCTGGTATGGTTTAAGTCCGTTACATAAAATAGAAGGAATTCTTAGCGCTGACGGGTACGTTGAGATCCTGCAAAATATTCTTCTGCCTTATTCTGAGAAAGAAATGCCACTTGGGTGGATATTTATGCAGGATAATGACCCAAAGCACACTTCCCTAAAAGCGAAAATATGATATGAAAGGACAATAATCCGGGTTCTGGACTGGCCGGCGCAATCACCGGATCTAAATCCTATAAAGAATCTATGGCAGCAGTAAAAGAAAGCTGTTTCGGCTGCTAAACCAACCAATGTCAAAAAATTGTGGGAAATTTGCCAGACAGTATGGAACTTAATTTCTGTTGCCACATGTCAAAAACTGGTTGAATCCATGCCCCGCAGATGCCATGCAGTGATCAAGAACAAAGGTCAGGCTACAATGTAAGGACGTTATTGGACAGTTTTCTTTTACTAGGATATAATTGTACAACATTTTTTTCAATTCACTGCTATTTTATTGCACAACATATTTTTAGAAAATAACCATTTTGTTGCTATAAATTCAATAATGTTATTTTTTTGTACGAAATGGAGAATATGAATAATTATTTTAATGAATAATGTTGCTCTTTTGACTTTTTTGCTTTAAGACGAAAATAAAATGAAAATATATAAAATTTTGGAATACTGATATAGACCACCCCATCAGTTTAAAGACCAGGCGTGTCAATAAGTGTATAAGAAATTGAGAGTCACCTTGTTAAAAAATAATCAGTTACTGATCTTATTTGACGAACACTAATCATTTATTATATATATATATATATATATATATATATATATATATATATATATATATATATATATATAAAATAAAAATATATATATATATATATATATATATATATATATATATATATATATATATATATATATATTTATATATATATATATATATATTATATATATATATATATATATATATATATATATATATATATATATATATATATATATATTATATATATATATATATATATATATATATATATATTATATATATATATATATAATATTATATATTAAAAATTTTAAAATATAGCTAATAAATGATTAGGTGTTGTAAATTTGGGATGATCATAACATGATTATTAACAGTGACTTCTAATTTCTTATACACTTATTGACGTCTGGGCTTTAAACTGGGGTGGTCTACCCTGGGATTTTCCAGTTCACCCTACCTCCAACTCTTATTGTAGTGTTTCTAGGGCATAAGGGGCGTGTTTTAAGGTTAAAAATATTCGATGGCTTTTCACACCATTATATCTGCCATGTAATAAGCATGTCTCTGCATATCATACTGTGGATCACGTCGCATTTTTACCACTGCTTTACAGTAATGAATACAAAAGAGAGAGTTATCACTAAAGATCACCTGGTTTCATTCTTGATCCCACAAAAATCTATTTCTGCACCATTGCAGTCAGTTGCGTCGATGCTCCCATATAATTGATTGTTATTAAAAATGTTTCTTTATTCATTTTAATTTTAAAGTAAAGTCATGGAAAATATAGTAGTATAGTGATTAAAAAAGGCTTAAAGATAACACTTAAATCTCTTATAGACCATCAAACTGTAAAGTTAGGAAAACGTCATCTGTCAACTTTATGTAACCTTACTCACAGTTTGAACCGTAACGTAAATGGACAGAAATTGATGTCACGGTAAGAGCCGGAGCTCGCTTTGATACTATGGTACATAGCATAGTTAAAACCATCCTTTGCTTGAAAAGGCTTATTGGCAACACCCAATAGGGACGACTAGAAAAAAGCCCGAAACGTCTTATTCGTCGATAACTGCATCCCCACTATTAATTCTCCCGTTTCTTGAAACCACTGATTCGCAATCGCCCTAGTCAAACTCAAGCTATCTCTAAGAGCCACAAGATTAGTTGGCATTCTTGTCGCTCTGTTGTTACGTTCGGTGCCCTTAGCTCTGGGTTCATGGCATTTTTGGATTCATGTCTGAAAACGTCCCGGTATGGTACTTAAAGATCGATTTGTTGTTCTCCCATTTTCTCCAAAGTCGACACACCTGCCACACGTATGTCCACAGTTCCCTCCTGTCTATACTAACGAATATGACCGTCAGTGTTCGCACTTAGAGCATCTTCTCTGTTAAAATAAAGCTTTTTAAATCAAAGTAAAGAAGTAAAAAAAGCCTTGGCAAATTGCAATTTTTCAATATCACTTATTTGTCTTAGCTTATCGATTTTACTTGCAAAAAATTTTGCTCTGTGGAAAGAATGGGACTATTTACAATTCAGACGATATTAAAAACGCCTTTAAAAAATTTGTACAATATAAAAGTAACCCAGTTATTTTATAGGGCAAGCCCAAAGAAAAATATTTTTTTCAATAAAGGTCTAAAAATATTTTTTCCAAATTCTAATTTTAAAAAATGTGTAGGCGAAAAACAGGTTTTTAATTATTTTATAGCTTTTATAGATTGATACTTTTTTTATAAAAACACGTCAATTTTGACCATCTTTCTTTATGGATCGTTTTATCTAAAAGGATTTTTTTGTATACTTTACACGCGTACAGCGTGGGAGGGACTTACTCAAGGTTATTTTTGAAACAAGAAGATTTTTTAACCACCGCGATAACAAATAAAAATAATTTGCAGTTATAGCAAGTCTAAAACAAAGAATTTTAATCATCTAGTTCAGTAGTTGTACGAAAATAATACCTAAAAAAACAAGTTGTAATACTTACGTTAACCTATTTATTTTAGGTTTTTTTTACTGAACAATATTAACTTAGTAATTCTCTTCCGGACCGCTTTTTTTTAATTATTAAAAATAATGTACGAAATTAATACCTAAAAAAAACAAGTTGTAATCCTTACGTTTACCTATTTATTTTAAGTTGTTTATTTTACTGAACAATATGAACTTAGTAATTCTCTTCCGGACCGCTTTTCTTTAAATTATTAAAAATAATTTGCAGTTATGGCAAGTCTAAAACAAAGAATTTTAATCATCTAGTTCATTAGTTGTACAAAAATAATACCTAAAAAAACAAGTTGTAATCCTTACGTTTACCTATTTATTTTAGGTTGTTTTTTTTACTGAACAATATGAACTTAGTAATTCTCTTCCGGACCGCTTTTTTTAAATTATTAAAAATAATTTGCAGTTATGGCAAGTCTAAAACAAAGAATTTTAATCATCTAGTTTATTAGTAGTACGAAAATAATACCTAAAAGAACAGGTTGTAATCCTTACGTTTACCTATTTATTTTAAGTTGTTTATTTTTATTAAACAATATGAACTTAGTAATTCTCTTTCGGACCGCTTTTTTTTTAATTATTTAAAATAATTTGCAGTTATGGCAAGTCTAAAACAAAGAATTTTAATCATCTAGTTCATTAGTTGTACAAAATTAATATCTAAAAAAAAACAAGTTGTAATCCTTACGTTTACCTATTTATTTTAGGTTGTTTTTTTTACTGAACAATATGAACTTAGTAATTCTCTTCCAGATCCCTTTTTTTAATTATTAAAAATAATTTGCAGTTATGGCAAGTCTAAAACAAAGAATTTTAATCATCTAGTTCATTAGTTGTACGAAAATAATACCTAAAAGAACAGGTTGTAATCCTTACGTTTACCTATTTATTTTAAGTTGTTTATTTTTATTAAACAATATGAACTTAGTAATTCTCTTTCGGACCGCTTTTTTTTAATTATTTAAAATAATTTGCAATTATGGCAAGTCTAAAACAATGAATTTTAATTATCTAGTTCATTAGTTGTACAAAATTATTATCTAAAAAAAAACAAGTTGTACGTTTACGTTTACCTATTTATTTTAGGTTGTTTTTTTTTACTGAACAATATAAACTTAGTAATTCTCTTCCAGACCCCTTTTTTAATTATTAAAAATTATTTGCAGTTATGGCAAGTCTAAAACAAAGAATTTTAATCATCTAGTTCATTAGTTGTACGAAAATAATACCTAAAAAAACAAGTTGTAATCCTTACATTTACGTATTTATTTTAGGTTGGTATTTTTTCACTGAACAATATTAACTTAGTCATTATCTTTTAGACCGCTTTTTTTTAAAGGGTTTTCTTATGTTATACTAATCCCTTGTGCAAAGAACGAAAATAATAATTATTTTTTTAGATTAAATTAAAAACAATTGAGCAATATACATACTTCATTTGTTATTGAGAAACTTATACGTTTTTCAGAGTTATTAACTCTTAAGTAGAAAGTGTTTTGAAACTTGTTTTTAAAAATTTAAGCATATATCAAACATATTTTTTGGCGACTTGCAAGTAAGGTTGACAGATGGCCGGGAATTCCGTGAAATTCCTGGAATTTTGCGTGTGGTCCCGTGTCCATTAATTACACCTTACTGTCCCGAAATTCATGAATACTAGTTTTTTTTCACTAAATAACGGCCACCACGTGGCGACGCAACAAGAAAATATTGTCGCGGTCTGTAGGTATGTGTAGTCGGTCGTGTCACACACACTCACCGAGCCTGTGTGAGAGTGAATGCGTAAGGTGCAAGGGGAGGTGAGCGCCCGGCCAGTCGGCCGTATTTTGTAATATTTTTTTTCCATTGTCCGTCCAACAGTCAATATTTTTAGTCGGATTTCAAATCTAAAACTCCAACTTCATTTGTAACCCCAGAAATGTCCAGAAAAAGATAAGCCCGTATCTGGCAATCCTTGCTGTTGGACGGGCAATAGAAAAAAATATTACAAAATTACGGCCGACTGGCCGGGCGCTCACCTCCCCTCGCACCTCACGCACTCACTCTCACACAGGCTCTGTGAGATGTGTGTGTGACACGACCGACGAGACATACCTACAGACCGCGGCAATATTTTCTTGTTGCGTCGCCCCGTGGTGCCGTAATTTTGTGGAAAGAAACTAGTATTCATGAATTTCGGGACAGTAAGTTGTAATTACTGGACACGAGACCACACGCAAAATTCCGGGACTTTCCGGAATTCCCGGCTATCTGGCAACCTTAGAAACAGCCAGTATTGACACTAAAACTCCAACTTCGTTTGTAACCCCAGTAATGTCCAGGAAAAGATAAGCCCGTATCTGAAAACCCTACTTGCAAGCAAGGCACATGTTAAAGTGAATAAAGTTTAGAATTCTAAGTTCGCAATGCATCAACATCCCCCTTATGCGCCAGACGTGGTTTCCTCCGACTTTATATAAAGAAGTTTAAAAAGGCGGAAATGTTTTCTAAATAAAAAAGTGTTGGTGTGGAAAAGTTGTTATGACAGCAAGAAAAACATTTTTTATTTGAAGGTTTACAGAAGTTGCAAAAACGTAATAAAAGCTAAATCTGAAAGCGGGTGCTTTAAATAAAATATAAGTAATTTGTTTATTTTTTCTTTTGCTATAGCGGGATTTATCAATAAGTCTTTGTATCTGGTCAGGGTTATATTATTTTTATACCTCCAACACTCATATAATATGCTCTGAATTTTCCGAATTTAATATCCCGTTAGGTAAAATTTATGATACAATAACAAGCATGTGAATGTTATATGGCGATTAAACTCTCCCAGTTCTCTCAGGCGTGTGCGCACGAAGACATAAAGTAGATTAATGGAATCGCTTTATCAGCTACCTGTTGCTTGATGTCTTTAAATTTAACAAAAGCTTTGAGAGGATAACAGGGGATTATCAGGAATTGCCTTAGTGCGCTACTTTAAACTTTTACTGAAAATTTGTTTTAAAATGTAAATTAAAGTTAATATTGAAACATAGTACACCGTTAAGACCTCAGAGAAATTTTTAAACCTAAAAATTTATTAATTGGTGGTTAGAAACACTTATCTAGTAGACTTACACCGTATAAAGCACCTTATCAGATCGGTCTAAACTGTCGCATACCAAAGCAGTGAATAAGTAGCGTATTCTGTGTAAGTAGCTTATTCCATACATCATTAGTAAGCTACCGGTCTAAATGTATACTGCTATATGCAGTGTAACTCTAATAAAATTGCAGTATTTAGCACTTTTTATATCTAAAATTTTAGTGTTGCATACATTCCTGATCTGCGATTGGCTTAAAATTTGTTACATATTGCAATAAAATTTTGTAGATGGCTTTTCCTTGTCTGGGGCAGTACCACGCTTACTAGACGAGTTCTGGGTGTGTGACTCGGTTTTCTTTTTTCTCATCTTTTTTTTTCTTTCCTTATCTTTTTTTTTTTGACTTGGTCTACCACCGGTTCCATTTTTGCTTTATATTAATGATCTTTTCTCTTCTACGATTCATTCCACTTATGGCTAGTAATAATAGCAACCTACACATTACTATTTTTATTTCCTTAAACCCATCTTAAAACCTGGGCTACCGAGCACAAATCTTGGCCAGTTCAAAATCTCGAAAACACAATATGGCTTGCTGTCCCGAAAAAGGTCTACCAATTTCCATACCCTAATTATCAACGGCCCTGCAGAGCATAGAAAAATTTAACGTTGTACGCGTAACTTTCGAGAATGTTTTTAAATGACATAAACACAAGACATGCATAAACACAGCATCTGGCTAAAACATTGGCTTTTCCCCTTTTACTTGGAATACTGTTTCCATATCTGAAAAATACCGTTTTCCACAACACTTACCATGCTAGATTTCAATATCTTTCTCTAAAAACTTCTAAAAAAAATCTTATGCATCCCATTACACTCCATTGCGAAAAGTCTTGAACCTTCCACTTTTTAATTCCTACAGTATTTTAATTGTGGAACATAGTACATTAGTACTTGAGCTTTCAGCCTTTGTGGATTGTCTTCAAATTAAAAAACAAAAAGAAAAATCCGGTAAAAGTGCGACTCAAACGTAAACTCTATCAGATTGCTTGTGATTGAAAGAGATTGTCTAAAAACACACGTTTTATGTCTCTATAAATTTTTTAATAGAATTGGATACATCTGCACCTGTTGATTATTTTAGGAAAAACAGGAAATAACTTGAATATTTGCAGCTCATAATGCAAATTTATCACGATTTTGCCTTCACATATAAGCTATATAAACGTGGGGGATATTAAATTATAATTAAAAAAAGCAAAATATTAACAAACTATGTTAAATAACGCCTTCGTATAATGCGTTGGCGACGAGTTCTAATAACTTTTTTACAGGGGAGTTTTGATTGGATTTTATCTTAAGGTACACTACTGCATACAAGACAGATATAAATTAACTAAACAACAAACAACATTGGATTTATTAGGTAAGTTGTTTTAGTTATGTGGAATAAAATTTAAAACTTATCAATTGAGTTATGATTATGTTTTAAAAAGGCTCAAATTCGACAGTCTGTTAATTTAATGGTTTAATCAGCATAGGATACTGCCTAAAACGGTGCTGACAATTAATCAATTGGACAAGAAACATCAATGTAATTTTAATTTTTATTATACTAAGCAACATGTCCTTAATGACTTAAATTTTTAACTTGTTATTAGAAGTTTTTTAAAGAAAACAAAAAGTTATTTTCCATTGTAAAATTTATGGTTTTTGGCGGAAAATATGTCTTCAAAAAAGTTAAGAAGTTATTTGTTGGATATACCTAGTTCTAATTAAATTTAAAGTTGTTATTACTTTTTTGTGCCAAAAAATATTTAGTCTATCAGAAATGTGCTTACAATCCGAAGGACAAAATTTTAAGCATTTGTTATAATATCTAAAGGTATATAGGCACCTTTTTTTATTAAATAAAAAATTTGTTTAAATCTTGCGAAAAAAAAATTCGCACGTCTTGGGTTTGTGTCAAATTAGAGTGATCCAGCTGTCACTGTCTGGAAAATGTTTTATTTCTATCAAGATATTTTAACCTTTACTTATAAATGTCATAATTCCACTAAATGTACATGCACTTTACTTTGACGTTAACAAATCATTGTGGATTTTAAAAGCATGATATAAGCTAAGATCATTAATAAAATCCTATGGTAAGTATATCAAACGATAAAGTCATATTTAATGTGTGAAATAAATCACCAATACCTATAAGCTGTCAGGATACTCGTATGTGTATGTGTATGTTAGTCAATATAGATGCATGCCGTAATTGGTATGTTTAATGTGTTTCGATCTGTCCGCCACAGCATGTAAACACTTTTGCTCCTGTTGGTTATTAGGTTTAAATTTGTACCAAGATTAATTAATTGTTCCGATTTGTAAATTTACTCAAACAAAACAAATAAATGTAAATATATTGGTGTCCCGTATTTTTAATATGCGTTGATATAGTAAATTTATTTTTAAATACATGTCCTATGTGTGTATTTCGCCAACTCTTTTTATATTTTTAAAATATTGTTCAAATATAATTTACAAATATTTTAAAACTATTAGGTACTTTGATTAATTGGCGGTCATATGGGTGTTTATACAATACACGAAGATCAAAATTGCACCATTTTGTTCAGGCTACAGAATTGTTTTTTTAATTATACAAACCATTAATATTTTACCCACGATATACATATTTGCTTCCGTCTTTTAGTATTTCCTTTAAGATGAAAAAGAGTATTGTAATTTCTTTTTTTTAATGGTTATATGGGTTATTATCAAAATTCCTCCACGGCTTTCACAATTTTTTAAATAACAATATGATATACTTATAGTTAAAATCTTAAATACTATGACATACAATTGTTTAATATTCAGTACATTTTTAGACATGATATACATAGTTTAGGAAAAAATATTTTAACCTTTGATAGTGTGGGCCATTTTAACTAAATATTTTATTAACAAATTATCAATTAACCATTCTGTTATTAGGGGTTTTAACGAAGCATAAATAATATTAACAAAAATAGTATCCAGTAAATCAGTATATTAAATATTTTTTACAATTAATCAATCAATTTTTCCCAACAAATGCGTCTGACATATCAAACCCACGTTATAAATTTTTGGTTGGTTTCGTACTCAAATATTTTCTATAAAATAAAAAAGGGAAAGTTGTTTCCTTTTTTTTTATTTCTCATAGAGGGGTTTTTGCTTAAAAATTTATTTTAAAAATACAAATAATAACAGAGAAATATATTTTTTAGAAAAATAATATATTTAAAGGGTTTATTTTTATTGTATAATATGTAAGATATCTTTAGTGTAAATTTTATTTGGAATTTTTGGCCAAAGTTGGATGTTTCCAATTGAGTATTTTATCAGATTTTATTAAAGCCGCATACAGATTTATACAAAGGAAATATTACCTTCTTTATACTCTGTATATATGTATATATTTATATAGATATATATATATATATATATATATATATATATATATATATATATATATATATATATATATATATATAAATATATATATATATATATATATATAATATTATAATATTTATATAAATTTAAAATTATATATAATATTATATATATTATATATATATATTTATTAAATATATATTTATATATATATATATATATATATATATATATATATATATATATATATATATATATATAATATATATATATATATATATATATATATATATATATATATATATATATATATATATATATATATATATATATATATATATATATATATATATATATATATATATAATATATATATATATATACTGGCCATAGAAATCCCATGTAAATTTTAATACATTGAAATATTGGCTCCCCTATTGAATTTACAACAAAATTGTATTAGACTATTTTGAAGACGTTGATAAGATTAGCTCACATACTAAATTTCGTTTTTTTCTGATAAGGCAATTAAAAGTTATTAAACAAAAACTATTTGTAAAATCGTTGCATACCTGCTACATTCCTTAATGAATCCACCAGTAATAAATAAAATGTCTTGTCAACTTTTTAATTGACGTTTTACTTTGTATTAGTTTTTTCAACATGTTTTACAGTATTGAAGAAAAAATAATGGTTGTAATCATTTAATAAATACAAGTAATTACATTGAACTACATAATGAGATTTTTATATAATTGAACAATTTTATGGGAAGGTGAAAAACACACTTAAAAACTGTCTAAAAATACGTTTTAACACAACACATTAAAACTAAAAGCTAATGTTTTTTAATTAGATGCTGTTATAAAATTCAGTTCTTACATTATGAAGTTGAAATGCCGATAGTCGATCGCGCGCCGCTGAAATTGAAACTTTTAATTCTTCTAAATTTTAATAACTTAAATTTGTATAAATAACATTTTTGATATGAGCCGAAAGGAAGAAGTCGTTTGGCGAAAGATCAGGAGACCTAGCTGGCCAATTTATGTTGTAATTTGGTCCTATAGTGAGCCCATTGAAAACATTTTGAACATATTCCCATCCATTTGAAACCAAATGTCTTGATTGTCAGGTGCAACTTCTTCCAATGTCGGCCCCACTTGATTTTGTAACAGTTCTAAAAAAGTTTCTGTTCCCAAATTGTGATTCAAGAAAAAATGTCCAATAATCCGAAGTCCAAATATACCCGCCCAAACGTTTACCTTTTGAGGGTATCGAGTCTTTGTAGATACAAATCTGTGTTCATGTTCTTTGCTTCAGTATCTGATGTTTTTAACGTTTGGTTCATTGTTTAATGTGAAGGTGCATTCGTCACTAAAACAAATATTGCTGTAAGAAGTTCCTATCGTTATTCGCCATTTCCATAACTTTAAAACAAAAATCTGCTCTTCGGATCTCATCGCCTTGCCTTAATTCCTGATGTCCTTGATATTTGTACGGATGATATTTATATTTCTTTAATTTGCGTAGTCCTGTGCTGTGACATTTTATTTATTACTGGTGGATTCATTAAGGTATGTAGCAGGTATGCAACGATTTTACAAATAGCTTTTCTTAAATAACTTTTAATTGCCTTATCAGAAAAAAAAGAAATTTAGAATGTGATCTAATCTTATCAACGTCTTGAAAATAGCCTAATACAATTTTGTTGTAAATTCAATAGGGGAGCCAATATTTCAATGTATCAAAATTTATATGGGATTTCCTATGGCCAGTCTGGCGATGCACCACCCGGTATATGTGTATGTATGTATGTATATGGTTTATGTTTATAAATTTACAGTTAAAATAGTCAAAGTACTATTATTACATTGCCTTGACGTCCTATCGTGCAAATTTTGAACCAGTTCTTTACATTTTTTAGCCAAATTTTAATTTGTGATTAGTTCTTGGTTCGCCTGTGAAGGGCCTGCAATTCAGTTTATTTACGATAACATTAAAAATGAGATCGCACAGAGTTTTAAACATATTTTCGTGAATATCTAATTTATTTAATCCTCCCAATTTTATTTCAGTTGCTGTACTAATGGAAATTTCTTTTATGCCAACAATATCCAACTCCTATTTTTGTTCTGCAGAACTTAGCCTCTTATAAGTTCGGAATTTAAACTGACGGAATTTGATCTTGTAACATCAAACATGAGTGTCTATTAAGCGTTAAATTAAACGAGGTTTTTGGTTTCATGATAATTAAAGGTCCTGTGAAACGGATACCTCATTACAATGCACTCCACGAAATACTCAGTAATGAAACACGAACATTTAATAATTGAACTGTATTTAATTTATGTTATCGATTTCACCACAATGCCACCTACCTATTGAAACTATATATTCTGTAATATCTTTTTACCTTGATTTCCACATAGGGTTATGTTTAAATCAGCTGAAATTACTACCGCCAAACTATTAATAAATTGTTTTAATAAATACATTTTTATATGTCACATTCTTTAAATCCATGACATACATTACTTTGTAATTAATGGGAAAAGTCAGAAATTAACAAGAACATATTTATTAGATTAATTTAACACTAAAATAGAAAAAGCTTATTTTCTGTTAAAAGCATACTGAACTAAAAATTAAATATTTTTCTGTAAAGCAGGCGGAATTTTTAAAAGCAGCTAATAAACGAAAAATCCGCTAAGCCAAGCCGTAGCATATTTTCACACCGCCGCATCTCTTGGAAATTGATTACCTCGTATATATTGGCTGCCGAGTTTTCAGGAGATATAACGTCAGAGATTCTCTTTTAACAAATAATTTATTACCTATTTCGCCATACCAGCCTACACCGACTGAGTAAACTCCTCTTTGTGGTATTCAACGAAAGGGTAGAACATAAAAAAAAAACTTTAGTTAAGAAAAATTGAATGCTCGAAGTAATTGAAAAATAATTAACCATAAAATAGAAAGGATTTTAAATAAATAAAAATTTAAAAGTTAAATAATCGTAATTAACACTAAATTAATACATGTTTAGTGTTGAGCCTTAATAATAATAATTTTTATTACCTCCTTTTTGCATAGTAACCATCCTAAGGTATCTAAAATAAGTATAAAGTTGTTTTTTTGAATTAAAAAAGTTGTATAAAATTTTTAGTGTCATTTCTACTAATACATAAAATTTGTGTTCGTTATTTTGTGATATTCGTGTTAAAATAAAAAAAAACTGGAATATTTTAATTACATCTACAAAACAGCTGAATTATGTTATATGCTGACTTTATTATAAATATGCTAGCTTAAAACTAACAAACTACGCCAGGTAATATATTATAAGCAATAAATAATTTAACTTTCCATTTCGAACAAAATAGTCTGCGAGGAAAATAAAAAAGAATTAGTGGAGATAAGCACAATTAGGCTTATTAATACTAAAAGATTGGTACATTGCTTACGAAAAAACGATAATAGTTTCTAATTGTTTTTATTGCGATTACTACTTATTGCTTTACATCCTTTAATCCTTATCAATCCCTCCAGAGAACTTCCAAATTTGTCTGCTTTTTTTATTCCTAGAGTATCTAGACACCGACGGTATATTATCATTTAGGCGTTAAGCAAGCCTTCGTGGACTATCCCAAAATAAGGTCAATAAACAGGATTGACCACCGTAGCAAACGAGTGAAAAAAATATAGAATAAAAAATAAAATCACTGCAGGTGTGTACTAGCAAATTTTTTATTTAACTTTTTTTTAATTAATTGTAAGACAAGATAAGAAACCATCGTTCAATATTGGTTTTAAATTTATTACATGTGAAAACACCCAACCGGCAAAGGAATTCATCCAGAGTAAAAATAAGGATGTTTCAACCATCTAACTTAGATGGTTGAAACACCCTTATTTTTACCCTTTTAACCCTTAAAATTAAATTTTTCTTAAAAACATTTTTTTTATGGGATCCAGTAGGTATTTTGGGCCGCTGAATCCGATTTTAACGTGAAAAATTTAATGAAGAGGGGTCTAAGTCTTTTATTTTAAGCCTTTCAACCCTGAAATTTAATTTCCCTAAAAAATCGATTTTTCTTCATTTTTATGGGATATAGTAGGTATTTTGGAACGTTAAATCCGAATGTAACGTCAAAAATTATATTAGAGGTGCTTGACATCCTTATTTTCACCCTTTTAACCCTTAAAATTTTATTTATCTTAAAAACCGGGATTTATTAGGTATTTTAGACCACAACGTTTATCAACAAAAAATGATTTTGTATATATAGATTCCATAAAAGAATGAAGTGCAGGAAATAAATAGATATGTATGTATGTATATGTTTCATGTTTATAAATTTACAGTTAAAATTGTCAAAGTACTAATATTACATTGCCTTGACGTCCTATCGTGCAAATTTTGAACCAGTTCTTTACATTTTTTAGCCAAATTTCAATTTGTTATTAGTTCTTGGTTAGCCTGTGAAGGGCCTGCAATTTAGTTTATTTACGATAACATTAAAAATGCAGAGGTCGCACAGAGTTTTAAACATTTTTTCGTGGATCTCTTATTTATTTAATCCTCCCAATTTCTTATTATCAGTTGCTGTAGTAATGAAAATTTCTGTTATGCCAACAATATTGTGTGTTTTTTCTATATTAGTCACCTCAAATAGACACAACCTTCAGTGTTGGTTAACACAAAATTCTCTTAGCGTGTGCAAAACTTAATGTTTGGGCAAATAACTTTGTTCGGTGTTATAATAAGAAAAGTAAAAGGCTTTTAGGAAAAACAACAAAAAAAAATTGGCTTACTATGCTTTACTAATACTTATTAAATTAAAATTGCAAAACATCTAAAGCAGTGAAACGCTCTGAACTCGGACAAGACGGCGACACGTATTTCATCCTTGTGAGAAATGGTCATATCCGCTTCTTTGGATACATTAGCAAAACCTGATCAAACGAGCGACACTGCGCCGTGCTTTAAAGTGTCGCCACTTAAACTTAAACAGTCATTAAGTAAAAGAATAATCATCTTTGTAAAAAAACTTCAGAATGTGTAGTAAAATGGAACACCAACAAACTTACCCAGGTTGATTTCTACCCATTTCTTTTATCGCAGCGGCTCTCGCAGCCGACTCTTCGGCAAGCCGTTGCTGCTGAAGTTCACGAGCTCTTTCTGTTTTTATTAGTTCCTGAAAATAAAATTATTTTTACTGACAATAAATTATTGATTGTTAAAAACAGTGGGTAGATTTTATTTATTTTCCATTAGAAAGCGGTAGAGTTTATATTCATCTATGGAAAATAAATGACAATTTGAGCCTGAATATAAATAAAACTTTTTATTTTTAATATATATATATATATATATATATATATATATATATATATATATATATATATATATATATATATATATATATATATATATATATATATATATATATATATATATATATATATATATATATATATATATATATATATTAATATATATTATAAATCAACAAACTGTAAAAATATTTTGTGATGTTCTGTTTTAACTTTAATTATATATTTTTTTAGATACTTACGCTTAAAAAAGCACAATAAATAATGTGCGAAACGTTGCATTAAACTTCTACCATTTGCTTTATTAACCTATTTCCAAGAATTAAAAGGAAATTCATAAATAATGGTTAAAGAAAAATAAATATTATTAAAGATGGCGGCGGGATATAGGTTTTATTTTATATTTCTGGAACCGTTTTAGATAGTTATCTGAGTTTTAGCATATGAATTGCTTTTAATAGTAGGCATTTTTTAGTGTTTTTACTAAATTATTATTTTTATCAGGGGCGTACCGAGAGGGGAGGCATCGATTTAATTTGTTTACATTTTTATTAAACGTCATATTTTGCCGTTAGTTAAAACAGCTTTTAATTTTCTCAAATTCAAAAGCCCTGAGTTCTGGTCGGTCATGGTTAGTTCTGGTAAGTTAAAGAAGCTTTTTATTTTCCAAAATTCAAAAGCCCTTAGTTTTGGTCGGTCATGGTTGGTTAAAGCGGATTTTTATTTTCCCTAATTATATTTAAGACGTGACAAATACCTTATTGAAAATTATTAAAATTCTGTTAATAACTTCTACGTAGGGATGATTTAGACAAATGCAAAAGCCCTCAGAAGGAAATAAAACTTTGGTAATAGGTATAAAATTTAATATTAAATGCTGTCAAAGAAAGAAATTATACCTATTACCGAAGTTTCATTCCCTTCTATTGTTAAGGAATACTAGCCAAGCAACGTTTGATCAAAAGCCCTCAGTTCTGGTCGGCATTCTTTAAAAATTCTGATTTCGCGGTATAAATAACATAAAAAAGGTATTCCTGTAAAAAACCTGTCAAGCTAGCCGTTTTCGAGAAAACACTCTCTAAAGAAAATAGTGCATACATGGTCGCCCAATAATAATAAAAATTTCTGCATCAAAGTAGTATCTAGTTACGGTAAACAGTGTAATTAAAAAAATATATATAGTTCTCGCCTTTCAAAAAATGTCGAAATACCATTTTGCTTGGGCGACCATGCATGCCCTATTTTCTTTGAAGAGTGTTTTCTCGAAAACGGCTAGCCTGACAGGTTTTTAACATGAATACCTTATTACTTGAACAAGAATACCTTATACCGCAGAATCAGAATTTCATAAGAAATCTGAAAAAATATGACGTTTAATAAAAATGTGAATAAATTAAATCGAGGCCTCCCCTGTCGGCACGCCCCTGATTAAAATGATGATTTAGTAAAAGCACTGAAAAGTGCCTACTATTAAAAGCAATTCATATGCCAAAACTCAGATAAATATCTAGAACGGTTCCAGAGATATAAAAATAAAACCTATATTCCGCTGCCATCTTTGAATCGCCATAGCAACCTTATGACGCATTTGCGGACCTATGTTGATATGAACTTTTCTTTATAATTTAACATGTAGAATCATCCCTAACATTATTCAAACGGTATTTCCGGACATCCTGTATATATTACATTCTATTTTTTAACAGTATAGTTTTAAGACACAAAAAATTATATTTTTCTACTTCTTAGTATGCTTGCCCAGTGTATTTTGGATCAAAAGTATATCTTCTTTTGTCTTGTATATAAGCTAACTAAAACACCAGCATTGCTTCTTTTGATCCGATAAAAACCTAAATTTTTTCTTTGTCTTTTCATTTTCTATATTACTTTTTACTTAAATGTACTATAATACTTTCAAAGGGTTATGGTTAATTTACTTTAATTTTTAGGACATATAAAACACCACTCCCGCAATTGTTTTGCCGAACGGGGTAAAAGTTTCGCTATAAGCAAAGTTTTCCGGTTTCTTGTACAAAGTTAGCTTCAGGAGCTTAATAGTATTTGGTAAAAATATCTGAAAGTTTTTTAACTATCTTTTATTTAATTTAGCTTAGTGGAAATTCTATTAAGATTGCAACAGAATAAAGGAAATCTTAGCAAATAGACCTATTTTTTCTTGCATTTTAATTAGTTCATTATTGCTTTTTATTTTTTGTCTATTGAATAATATAATAAAGTCCCTCAATAATTTAAGTTTTCACTTGAAAATAAAGACAATAGATGTAGTGTGTCAAGCATGATGCTAATATAAAAAAGCGCAATTTCTTGTTTAAAATTTTAGACAAAATTCAAGAAAAAGAAGGCCATGTCAAAGAAATATTAAAACGTATCCTAATTTGCGATAAATTAAAATTATTTTACTTTTAATCGAAAACTAATCATAGTGGTTCGTTTGTTTGCTATTTCATTAGGTTGCTTGACGAAAATTTGATCGACGACTTCACAGTGCCGCCATATTGATTTTGTAAAAAATGTCTCCTGCGCCGCCATATTAAATTTCCAATTTTCAATATTCAACATTTTGACCGTTTAAGTATGTGTGTGTGTGTGTGTGTGTGTGTGTGTGTGTGTGTGTGTGTGTGTGTTGTCCGTCTAAATAATTTTAAATGTCGATGTCCGATTTTTAATTTGTTTTAGTGACAGTGACATATATATGTTTTTAAATTGATTTTCCTCTTATGGACATGTAGATAGGCCAAACAAGCCGAAACGTTTGTTAATTAATTAAAATAAAATAAAAACACTTTTTATTTCGTAAAAACAAAAACCACTATACCCAAGAAACTTAGCATATGTGGAAGGTGTAAGAAGGTAAGTCTTCGCCTCCCTGCATGATGTCCTACAACAGTTCGATGGGTGGAAGGTGTGATGATCTAAGTGGTCAAGGATAAAAAAAACTTGGGCCTTGTTACAGTCTCCAATAGTTACTCAAGCATTATTTTGTTGTGAAATAGGACTTTTAAGCGTTTGGAGATATGGTAAATGATAAGATTCAACAATTACTGTTCCGTTCCATTGACTTTTTGACCAAATATTGACCAGTTATTTTAGGAAATAACCGACCTGTTCCAGATTAATTAGCGACCCGGTATAAATCTTCTTATTTTTTCTAAGGATCGGTATATTATTCTAAAAAATTTAAGTAACTATTTAATGGGCCAAATCATAGATAGTGTAGGACTGTACTTTCTATTTATTTGACACTTTAGTCACTTAAATATTTTCGCAGCGAACTGTGAATAGAGTAAAAGATCATAAGAGTTAGCTCAACCCACACACTTGAATAAATTGATAGTGGGTGACGTTATTTTTTAATAACTCGATTTGTCGGATATTTATTTCGCAAAATTTTTATATTGACGTTGAAATATTGTTTTATTTAACATATTTTCAGCAAAATAAATGTTTATAAAATAAATGTGAACATTGTTAAGAGGTTGGCTTTTTGTTAATATTATTACAAACATTTGAGGCATTCGTGTGTATTTTCGAAAAATCATTAACCTAAAGCTATTTCGTTAATAAAAGAGGAAAACAAAAAGCACAGTTAAACAAAAGTAGTAAATACAACCGATACAATAAAAATTTGATTTAAAAACAGATTAAGCGTATGTATCGTTAACGTATATCTTATTGCATGAAAGGTTTTGCTAAATAAATTAATAAATAAAGTTATTACTATTCAACGTATAAAAATACATTTAAGATTGTCACCAAATACAAATTAGATAAAAAAAAATATTTAGCTTAAGGTAAAAAATCTTAAAATACAGGGTGCTTCATAAAGACATGTCAATACTTCAGGTGCGTAGTCAGGGTCCAAAAATAAACATGAAAGTCTTTACAAATACGGGCCCACAAGGCCTTCGTTTCCAAAATACAGGGTGTTAAAGTTTTTAGTTAATTTTTCTATTTTTTTAACAAAATCGATGATAATGTAAATATTAGAGTAAAAATTGGTATCCGGAGGTTTTTTGGTATAACGAATTCGAATCTAATCTTAGTACGGCTCTTTCTTGTAGGGGATGCCACCTACACGTCTTTTTACTATTTTGAACAATCACAACTTTTTGGTACGGCCCTTTAAAACAATTACGACGCATCTGATTTAATTATAGCAAAATTAAAAAAAAAATAAAACAAAATGTATAATTAAACAATATGTATTTTAATTTTCAATAAAATTATTGTTCTTTAATTATGTTTAGCACAACATAAGCTAGGTTTTATAATTTTCAAAAAAAAACTTTAACAGCTTGTATTTCGGAAACGAAGGCATTGCGGACTTATATAAACTTTGCTTTAAACGCTAACTAATGTTTATTTATATAAATAGGCGTAATGTTAAATTCATCGATGAATCCTGCGCACTAATCGCTGTTTCATCAAGCCGTTTTTAAATTAATTGATGGAAAAGCGCTAAAGGAAGATGGCCGTTGTTTTAGTAGTATATGGACAAGGATAAAACTAGCGGTAATCTAGTGTGACGTCACGATAGATTTTAGCGCTAAACCATCTGATGAATTAAACAACACGCCTAATCTAGAAATAATATACCTTTAGGTGATTAAACGATCCTGACTGTGGTGGATACCCAGCAATCATGTGACCTCCCCCGGGTAATCTAAACGATGTTGTTGGTCTTCGTCTTGGTTGTGTAAGTTGAGTTCCATACTGGAGATATGGCATTAGATGTTCTGGGTTTATTTTACTTCTTGCCGGACCGTAGGCGATCTTTCCAAAGGCCACTGGTAAACGCCTTCTAAAAAAAGCAGCCATAGTAGTACAGTTTACAGAGCAGAATAAAAACTGTTTTGGTATCTAAAAAACAAAATCCGGTACAAAAGTTGTTTTTTTCCTGTTGTTTCAATGGAAAAACCTAAAAAAAAATCTATTTTTTTCTTTTAGGATACAATATTTTGATTTAATTGTAATTTAATCGCGATACTGGTAATGGTACTTTGGTAAAAAAATGGAAAAAAACAAAATGATTTTTATAAAACCTTATCGCTATATTTATGGCAGAGAAAAGCCAATCGCAGTTGTGGGATTTGGACGACTCAGTGTAGTATCTGTTATTGTCTTATATGAATTTAGTAAATACGTGATTCCTAAGTTAAGGCTTTTTTTACTGTGTATAAAATTCGTTAAAATAAGCAACTTTTTTAATTTTTTTTTTCAAAAACCCAAAAATAACAAAGCTACATAAATTCATTTAAAAACGTGTCAAGTATGGGCTAGGCATAAAAAGATAGTTTATTTCTTATTTACGTTTGTTTTTTGCCTTGTTAATCACGCATTATAAATCAGTCGCTTTGCTTTGGGTTCAATATTAAATAATTGTTAAATCGTGAATATGGCACGAAAACAATAAATACGTGGATATGTAAGCGCGACGTATTCCCTTGAGGATTCATCCTGGACCCAGGTGTTTTATTAACCTCGTTTAACGGGCTAGAGATACTGGCGATTTGCAAGAGCATCGTGAAGGGCATGCAGGAAGACCGAGAAATCCTAAAAATTTGCAAAGGGAAGAACGAGTTTCAAATCTTATGGGGGAAGATCCAACAACCAGTACTCGGGTGATTGCAAGTCAGGTCGGTTTAAGTCAAAAAAAGTATGGGCAACATTGCGGGAAAATCAGTTGTGTCCCTTTCACGTTCAACGTGTCCAAGCAATAGAGCCAGAAGACTTTCTCAGTTAGGTTCAGTTTTGAGAGTGGTTTTTACAACAGCGTGAAAAAGGTCTACATTTTTTCACAAAAATTCTTGCCACGGATTAGGAAATATTCACCCGAAATGGAATTACCAATTTACAACAGGACCGTACTTGTCACACTAAATGATTGTAAGTTTCTTATTTTTCTGTATTTTCAAAAAAAAATATTTGAAAAAGTTGTTTATTTTAATGAGTCCTATAGGCAGTTAAAAAAAGCGTCAACATGTATATTATTGAACTTTAAATTTTATTCTACAACTTGTATATCTTCAGTTTTCATATAAATCTGGCAAAAAGTGTGAAAAACGGCTCCAAACATTGCTAAACGCGCAATCCCGCTATTAGTACAGAGTAGTGGGGATCAAATCAAGCTAAGAGAAATGTACAGCGCCAGGCGTTCGCATTGCTACATAAACAACATATTATAAACAATGATTCTCCGGAAGATCAACTTTCCAACTTTAAAAAAATCCAAGTTATGACTTTTTAAAAAAATTGTCGGGTTTAGCGGTTTCTCTGACTTTTTTCTGCAAAAAATGTACCAATACAGTTTAATAAAAAACTGTTTTGTTTGTTTTTTGATTCTTAACCAAAGTCCCTTTGACAGTATCGCGATTAAATAACAGTTAAATACTTTTTATTTTTGAAAAAAATGACTTTTTTATGGGTTTTTTCGTTGAGAAATTAAGTACTAAGTAAATACTAAGTAAACTATGTTATAAGTATATTAAGTATTTAAGAGTTTCTAATAGTCCGCAAAAAAGCTGGCCAATAAAAGATACGCATGAAACATTTTTTTTTATTAATTACCATGAACTTTAGTCAATTTAAATATTTTAAATCTGCACTACTGCCTCAGCTCAACGGGTTTAAATTGCATTTTTTTTTACACAAAAAATATCATAAAAAAATCGGTTTCTTTAATATAACTCGAAAACTATTGATTTTAGTAAACAATGAATATAATTAAAATAAATGACCTAATTAAACTACGTAATTTTTGTTTAATAAAATTTTGTAGCTTTTTTAGTTTAAGATGTTAACAATTAAAATTTAAAATAAAAACGCAAATATCCCAAAAACTAAAAGAGCTACGAAAAAATATATTAAACAAAAAAAATGCTTTTTTATAAGCTTATTAAAAAAGGTTATATACCCATTTTAAATAAAAAAGTAATACAGAAAATATAAGCAAAAAAGTAATTTTGGCCATTAAAAGTTTGGCTAATAACAATATTTTTTGGTACAAGTAAGTATACTAAGTCCGATTCATCTAAAAATTAATTCAAAATGTTCTATTTATTGATCGAAACAAACTAATACCCATGTGCTTCGAGGCAATAAGGGATAACATGGTGGCACAGATATTTTATCTAATTATTTTTGGTCCCATAACTCAACCCATTTTGATCCACTTGAAACTTTAAGTAAAAAAAAATAAACTCCATTTTATAAAAAAAAAAAATAAATAAGTGCCTCCTCTATCTGGGTGTTATAAACCTGGCTGGATGCTTAACATTTCTCGATCTCCTATGCTACTATGTGTATAGCGTATTGTTTAAATATTTTTATTATCGATTTAAATATGAATATCAATAATTTATAAAGAGAGTTACTCGTTCAAAATGATCTTGAGAAAATTATAATTATATTTTGAACATCAAAAAACATTTTTTATAGTTTATTTAGCGTTACACTTTTAAAACATTTCTCGTATTAAGCTATCCTAGGCTTACAGTCAAATAATACAAATAAGAGCAACATAGAACATAGAGAAATGGCAAGCGTCCTACCAGGTAAATGGCACCCACATAGGAGTAGCACATATTTTTTTTTCAGTTGAACTAATGTTTAAACTTTAATTTGATTATATTTTAAAGTGGTAAATAAATAGGTAAATACAATAATTTGAATAAGGAAAACACATGTGTATTAGTTTATTTGTTTAATAAGTAGATCATTTTGAAATAATTTGTACCAAAAAATATTGTTATTAGCAAAATTTTTAATTTCTAAAATCACCGTTTTGCTTATATTTCCTTTATTACTTGTTTTATTAAAAATATGTACAAAACCCTTTTTATAAAGCTTATTAAAAAGATTATTTGTGTTTAATACTTTTTTTCCGTAACTCTTTTAGTTTTTGAGATATTTGCGTTTTTATTTTAAATTTAAATTGTTAATATCTCAAAAACTAAAAGAGCTACAAAAAATTTTATTAAAAAAATTACGTAGATTTATTAGGCATTAAATTTTAATTATATACCTTTTTTCCTAAAATAAATAATTTTTGTGTTATATTGAAAAAAACGATTTTTCAAAAAAAAATTAGGTAAAAAAAACATGCAATTTAAACCCGCTGAGCTGAGGCAGCAGTGCGGCTTTAAATGGACTATAGTTGATAGTATGTAATATAAAAAAAATGTTTTATGCGTATTTCTTATCGGCCAGCTTTTTTGCGGTGACCTTAATAAAGACTATAAATAAAGATAATAATATGTTTTATAATTTTTTGTAGCAAAATTTACTAAATGGTTTTTAAATAAATTAAGACTTTTCAGTTTTGGTTAGTTTTTTTCAGTTTTTATGGTAGTTTACAAATTGACAGAATTTTAAAAAATATATATTAATATAAAATAACGTTTACTGGGTGTAAGAATTTATATTTCACTTAAGCCCGTTTTTTTTAAAATTGTAAAATGAAATACAATAAAGAATATCCTTAAAAACGACTTCTTTGAAGGCAAAATAAATATTCTGCAATTATTTTTGTTATTCTTTCGTAGAAATTTTTTAATACATAAATATACTGTTTTGCACAATAGGGAAAAAGTAAGCTTTTAATTTTAGACTGTGTCACGTTTGTTAAATATTGCTCGTAAATAAATTATGGGAATGCAATGAAAACATTTGTGTAAGACTGGTGTTTTTAAACAGAAAATCTCTCAGACAAGAAAATAAATTAAATCTTATTTTTACCTAATTTTGCAAAAAAGTAATTGGAACTAACGTACCGTAGATATTTGAAACAAAATTGGTAGCAGTTTATTAATTACAAGTTTGAATAATTGGAAGTTTGAAGGAAATGAAAAACGTAGTGAAGTGTGTAAACACACTTTTTTTCTGCAATAATAACGATTTTTTTCTTTTAATAACAGTACGGTGACAATAATCTGAAGAAAATGTCAATTAAAGAAAATTTACCATAATCCAATAAAAAATGAAAATTAATATTTAAAGTGTTACCGAAAAAGTCCACTTCAAATATTTTTAAAACTCTTTTATTTATTACTGTGGGTAAAATTTTAGTTACAAGCTTTGCCTTAAATGACGATCACAAATCAGCCACGTGATTTCTGTAGTCTGTTATATTTAACATTTTTGGATGTTATAAAGTAAAACAAAAATGGCTTATAACTGTTTAGTTTAATAGAGTAACTCTACAATTATTTCACCCTGTCAGGTTTTTGTCAAGAGTATGTAAAATTCTAAAGCTAAAAAGGTCCACTCAATAAACGCTTCTACCTAAAAATCCTATAAATATTATTGCAAGTTTTTACAATAGAATCCAGATGTGGCGATATATTTATTTATAATCGGCATGTTCATGAAATTTATTTGGTCAACAGTGGAAAAAGTTATGTGATTTACTAGAGATTTATTAATTTCTGGTTGTTCATATACCTTTAGTTTTTTACCCTTATTTTTCCAGTGGAGTAATTTAACACTATTTAAATCTATAAAATAATTTCGTTTTATACAAGGTGTGAAAATTCTCGTGTTCTGTTTTAACCATTATTATTTGATGTTTTATAATCTTTTATTCCAGTTTTTATACCCCCACTGTGATCAATATATTCCTCAATACAATCTGCATAATTAACTTTAAGCAAATTTTTGCTAGCTTACCATGTAACATATTTACTTGTGCACAGCATAACTAACAAGCAGCAGGATCTCTCCCTGGCGGCGCTTTTGATATTTTTAAGCACAAAACACAAAAGAAACGATTACAATTCAAATAAAGCAAACAGATTATAACTTAGCAAAACGTTGGTTGAACTTCCGCAAGTAAAATGACCGTACTTTCCCGTCAATTCATGAAAGGGGCTTTGTTATTATGCTGTGACACCAGAATACCGGGGTGTTGTGGTTACCTAGAAAAATTTGGTTTTTATAAACCCTTGACATACCTATCTATTTCTGTCGCTTTTATTTTTATAATATTTATATTAATATTTAAAAAATTTTTTTATTATTAATATTTATATTTTTTTTTTTTTATATATATATATATATATATATATATATATATATATATATATATATATATATATATATATATATATATATATATATATATATATATATATATATATATAGGTGACAAAAACTACCCCTTTTTTTTCGAATGAAAAAAAATGGCTTTCAAATTATAGAATAAATATTTATTTTAAAATTTTGGGGATTATAAGATTTTCACTTCCCCCGGTTTAAGGAAACGACATAACTTTGATTTTTTTAATGGAACACCCGTTATTTTTAAAATTTGGTTTCTAAGGATCATTCCTAATATAAAATCTAAATTATATCCTAATCTCTGCTAGTTTTTAAAAAAATGGCGATTGGGGTCCCCAAATCCGACATTATGCAGTTTTATGGGGAAAAAATAAATGATATAAAAAAAAATTTTATGTTTAGTTTAATTTTTTTTTAAGACTTTATCGTAAGGTCATAATAAAATACCCCCCCGGGGAAAAATTTACTTTTCTAAAATGTTACTTAAAATTTAAAAAAATATTTTTTTAAATTTGGGGTTTACGGGTCATTCCAATATAAAATCTGTATAATACCTATCCTATTTTTTTTTTTTTTAAAAAAAGGGGATTGAAGATGTCCAAACGATAATTATGCAGTTATAGGGGAAAAAAAAATGTTGAAAATTAAAAGTAAAAAAAATTTAAGCCGTCTCTTTGGAGCAATTTTGTTATTTTAATATTAGTTTTTATTTAAGTAGTTAATTAAAAAATAATTTAGAATTAAATTAAAGAATATTTTTTTTAACG
>JAHBCN010000259.1:0-187500 GCA_019359885.1 Listronotus oregonensis
AGTTGTCTTCTTTAAGCTTTTTTTGTTAAAAATTACTAATAAATATGGGCGACTTTTAAAATTTTTTTCTTTTTTTTTCCACTTTCACACCTTTTTACATTTTTTTTAAATTATATTATATATATATATATATATATATATATATATATATATATATATATATATATATATATATATATATATATATATATAAAAAAATTAGCTTAAAATTTGTTTAAACCCAAAAGTTGATTAATAATTGGGGGTTAATTTTTTTTTTCCCAAATTTTTAAAAAAGCATAGGGTAAAGGGGGTTTGGGTTTTGGCGAAAATTAAGTTCGTCCATTTTTTGATGTTCTAGAGAGGGGGGGCTACGGCCTCCCATTTGTTTTGATGACTAATTTTTTTAAAGGTTACCATATTGACCTGTTTTTAAAAAAATAAGTTCAAAATTTTTCCCTCTGCGTCAAAAATGTATACATTTGAAGCAACATTTTCAGTCCCAACCCCCCCCTTTTTTTTGGGAAAAGGTTTTTGTTGTTTAAACTTTTAATCCAAAACCGTTTAAAAAATCTCCACGGAAAACCCCAAAACCCCCCCCCCCCCCACCCCTTAAAGGTCTCTAAACCCCCCAGTACCTTTAAGGCTGATTTTGGGGGTTGAATTTTGGGTTTTTTTCCTCGGGTTTTTTCCATTTGTTAAAATTTTTCTTTTTTGAAAAAAATTGGAAACCCTTTTTTTATGGGAAAAAATTTGGGGGGCCTTTTAAATTTTTATCTTGGTTGTAAGCCTTAAATGGGGTATCATTTTATGCGCGGGGTTATAAAAACTTTTTTTTTAAAAAAAAAGACAATATACCAAGCAAAAAAGGTTTTCCATCTAAAACACCGGGGTACCCTTAACGACATAAAAAATATGGAAATTTTTAAATTTTTTCCCCCAAAGAACCCCAAAAACCCCCAAATTTTTTACCCTTTGTCTTTTAGTAAAGTTTTTAAAAAAACGAAAACAAAATTAAAAATTTGACCCCCGTTTTTTTGATTAAAACTTAATAAAAGTTTCGTTAAATTTTAATTTTTCCCCGGAAACTCTTTGCTCTGTTTTCTTTTGATATATATATATATATATATATATATATATATATATATATATATATATATATATATATATATATATATATATATATATATATATATATATATATATATATATAATATATATATAATATATATATATATATATATATATATATATATATATATATATATATATATATATATATATATATATATATATAAAAAATTTAAAAAAATTTTTTTAGGGGAAAAAAACTTTTTTTCTAAAAGCCCTTTGGGGAAATTTTTTTTTCCTTTTTAGGCCAAATGAAAATTTTTCCAAAAAATTAAAAAAACAAATAAAAATTTTTTTTAAAAAAATTAAAAAAAAAAAAAAAAATATTAATTTTTAAAATTTTTTTTCTTGGGAGAGTCTTTTAAAAACAAAAAATTTATTGTTTTCATCTTTTCTATAATTTTAATTTAAAATTTAAATTCAAAAATTTTGAAAAAAAAAACAATAAAATTATGTTTCTTATAAAATCAACCGAAAATCACTTTTTTTCCAGTAAATTTTTCTATATATTTTTTTTTTTCGTTTTTTAAAAAATGTTTTTAAAATTAATTTTTTGTAAAATTTTTCAAAAAAAAGGAAAAAAAATTTTAACTGGCGTTTTTAAAAAAGTTTTATTGAACCCCAAAAAAATTTTTAAAATTAACTATCGGTCCAAAAATACCCCTTTCCCCCTTTTTTTATATATATTTTTTTTATATATATATATATATATATATATATATATATATATATATATATATATATATATATATATATTTTTTTATTGTCGTACATATTATTATCAATTCAAGAGCTTTTGGCTTTCCTCTTATTCTCTTAATGCATGGGGAGTGGTTATATAATTTGAAAATTAAAATACCATTGTTTTATATTTTGTAAATAATTTTACGGTTAATAAAAGAAGACTTCAAACCAAAATTTATTTACTCGCATCGCGAAGTGATTTTGCCTAATAAAAAATGATTAGAGAACAGCATGTCGGCAGACTTGTAGCAAGTGATCACTGCGATTCCTCATCTGGCCCGTTGTGCGACACTGGGCCCCTCTTTAATTTTTTTCCCCTTTCAAGGCCAAATTAATTTTTTTTTATGCATGGTAACACTTTATTTGACAAACTTGAAAAGTCAAGTAATTTTAAGACAAGCAATACAATTTCTTATACCCTTATATGGATTTTTTTAAAGCTTTATAAATGCGAGATTAAGAATGAAAATTAAATCAGGTTTTCAATTAACAATATTATTGTCTAATCTTGCAAAATGAAAATAAAAACTTTTCACGATAGACCAGTAAAAACATGTTATTTGACAAACTTAAAACGTCAAGAGATTTTGGGGCAAGTAACACATAAACTTATCTTAAAAAAATTAATTTGATAGCCTCGGTTGTAAGTAATTTTAGAATTGTATTTCAGTTTTCCATTAAAAATAGTACTGTCATTGACAGGTAAACAATTTGTTTACATGACAAACAAAGTAATTTTGGGACAAGCACTAAAAAAACATAGCCCCTAAAATAATTAGGCCTAACTGTCTTAGTGCTAAGCAACTCCAAAATATTGTTTTCTGAGCTTGAATAATAAAATTAGATTTCATAAAACTGAAGCGGGCTTTTTATTAAAAATATTATTTTCTAAGATCTCGCAAAATGCAAATAAACACATTTTATAATTGACCAGTAAAAATGTATAAAATAAAAAGTAAAAAAACTTAATAAGCATAAATAAAATAAATTGAAAGTATTAAATAGAATCGATGGATAATTTATTAAATGTGCATTGTGCATCTCGCTTCGCTCGACGCGCATCTTTTCATGTTACTGATATCGCTATAAAGTTCACAAGGTTCCTACGAAAAGTCTATTGTATTATTAGTAATAGTTGTTAGAAGTCAGTACGAGCCAAGTTATAGAGGAGCGTACGTCTGAAATGACCATTTTCAATAGTCATTTTTGACACCAAAAAAATAATAAAACGCGTACTGAGGGATACTTAAAAGCATTTATCCCTATGTAAAATTTTATACAGAATCCCGATCTGCCATTAAAACCTTTAAAGCATTAGTAAGTAATTAATTTACTTTCATATATAATCCGTATTATTTTAAATGCGATAACTTTAAATTTATTACAGATAGTACTTAAATAACCGCTTTATTTAACTGTCGGTCAATTTACTTTTTCATTTAGTAAATATATACATTGCAACAAAGTAGTAATCATGAAATCCATCTCCATAAGAGATGGTAATAAAACTTTAGGTTTCATCAGCTAATACCCCGTTTTAAAAAGCCATATAATCGACAGTGTTGCGGTCTTAAAGTAAATACTTACACAAATTGATCGATTTTATTAAGTCCAGAATCATTATTGCTTTAAAATCTACGTTTTATGCGAAAACAGCGTAAAAATATATATACATGTATAATTTCTTATAGTTCTTGCCTCTACCATAAAAGCAGAGTTTTTGGAAAGGCCGCTTGTGGATGTCAGTTTGACTATTCCAGAAAAATAAGTAATATATTTCTTTAAATAATATGCTCAATTTTAGAAAAATAAACAAAAATTGTGACACTTCCTGGGTAGTTTAATACGTTTTGTCGTTCACTAAGAACACGATATTATAATTTTAAAAGAGGTGGGTAAAGATCGGCCTTTTTTTACCCATCATATCCGTAAAAATTTAAAGTTTCAATTTGAGCAATTTTTTTAAATTTATAATAAATTAAATAAAATAATATTTTTAATAAAAGCCCGCTTATTTAGTTTTATGAAATCTAATTTTATTATTAAAGCTCAGGAAACACTATTTTGGAGTTGCTTGGACAGTTAAGCCTAATTATTTTAGGGGCTAAGTTTTTTTAGTGCTTGCCCCAAAATTACTTAACTTTTTAAGTTTGTCATGTGAACAAATTGTTTACCTGTCAGTGACAGTAGGTACTTTTTTTAATGGAAAACTGAAATAATATTCTGAAATTACTTACAACCGAGGCTATCAAATTATTTTCTTTTGGGATAAGTTTATGTGTTACTTACCCAAAATCTCTTGACTTTTTAAGTTTGTCAAATAACATGTTTTTACTGGTCTATTACGAAAAGTTTTTAGTTTCATTTTGCAAGATTAGACAATATTGTTAATTGAAAACCTGATTTAATTTTCATTCTTTATCTCGCATTTTTAAAGCTTAAATTTATAATAAATCTAAGTATTTTTATTTAATCCACAGTTAATTGGTAAAGAAATCAAAATGGCAAGTACCAAAAAAAACCTTTAACTTGCCAGTTTTATTGAATGTTTGCCATTTTACACGTTTTTTAATCTTTTATTTTTAAAAATTATATGATGCGCTGTGTGCACCAACATTATTTTTTTCATTTTAATATTACACTTATTGTTAATAAGCTTATTAGCTAGCATTTATTTATTTTGGTGCGTTAAGCGCATCATGACATTTTTAAAAATAAAAGATGAAAAAACGTGTAAAATGGCAAAAATTCAATAAAAATAGCAAGTTTGATGTTTTTTTAGTACTTGCCATTCTAATTTTTTAAACAATTTATTGCAGATGTAAATAAAGATACTTGGACTTGTGATAAATATAATAAAATGGCCTAAATTGAAAATTGGAATTTTTACGAATATGATGGGCGAAAAAAAGGCTGATCTTTATCCTCCTCCTTTATTTTGTTATTCAACATAATTGCCCTAAATTTTAATACACATGTTACAGTGATTTTTTAATTTATGAGTTATATCCAGTCCAAAATGATTTTTTCCTTTGTAAATCAGATTTTCTTTGCAAATTTTTATTATATTACATAACATTCATTTTGCACCCCAAAGAAGTTATGCTAAAAATTTCTTGGCCGATTTTAGGACCCTTACTCGGTTCAGAGCGGAAGTACTGGGTTCACACCCTCCTTAGCTCCTTATTTTGATTCCGCCAAAATACTGCGCACACTGCGTAACGACTGCCTTAGGGTTTCTTCTAAATCTCTTTCAGTAAATTGAGGATATTTAAAAATTATATCCTGTATTATTGCTATGATTTCTGGTCTTGATGCACTTCTTGAACGTCGAATCTACTGTTCTAATTAACGGTGAAGGTCATTATACACTTTTAAGAATGATTTATCAATTTGTTTTGGAGCTACATCTTTTAAAAATAAAAGTTTTATCCCTGCACGATATTCGGTTTTTTCCATTGTAAAAAATACTGTAATACGCCAACTTAACCAGCTGTAAATATGCGAATAAGCTGACAGATCTGCATGAAACTTCACATATATTTATAAAAACGTAGTACTATTACTAGAAAAATAAAAGGACGAGCCTAATAGCGTCATCACTTATGGAATGACAAACCTTATTGAACAGTTACTGTTGCAGAGCTTTTTTATCACGATAGCTAAAAAATAAAGTAAGAAATAGTGTATTAACAAGGGATTTAAAGATTTGGAGGTTTGGAGGAGAAGATAAAACCATTCGCGGTCTCCTAATAACTTTTAATCTTATACACGATACGTTGTATATGAGAACACCGGCTATTTTGAAAGTAATATGTCCCAAATAAGGAATGTTTAGTATTACTTAAATAGCAACATATTTATATAACCAGCTCCCAAAAATAAAAAAAAGAAAATTAAAATGGCGCACGTAAAATACGAAACTGTTTAACTGAAGGATGGTACCAAATAATTTCCAAGCGTACTTCGTCGTCGCATACAAAAAAAAGGGTTTGAATCCATTTTGAATGTGCGCCACACACAGGGCAGTTTTTGACTGTCCTGCATGATATTTTGTGTTTTTGTTCAGTCTCGCCAACCCAGATATTTCAAGTTTGACAAAATCATGTCTGGCATAGCATGAGTGTACATTCTTAATTCCTAGTAAGTATTCTAGTTCTTTTTTAATATTTGTAACGCCACATCATAGGGATATGCTAGTGACGTTTATTTTCTACTTTGTAAAAGACAATTTTGCTTTTTAAACCCATTTCCATATTTTTGACGTAACACATTGGTAAGTTTCTTGGCTTTAATCGACTAAATATATATAAAAAACTATCACTCTGTAGATAAAAAAATTCGGGTGCATTTAGTCTTACGCCAGCAAGATGTGCAAAGTTTTAATAAGCTGCCGAGGAAACGCGTTGGAATCGAACGGTACGAAAATTAGGCAATTCCTATTCCGCAAGAGGTCTCGCGGTCTGAGTATCACTCCCCCCTCGCCCGACTATTTAACGTATTAGGGCGTCATAAGACAGTATGCGCGAAGATGCTGAAAGTAAACCCTTTATTTCATTTTTACATATACAAATGATTGCTTTGTTATTTTCAGGAACAAAATAAACAAATAATATTAATAAAAACAATTGATTACAATACCCAGGATCAACCACAGTAAAAAAAACTCCGATTTTTTATCGGTTACGATAAAATTCCCCAAAGAGATACTTTTAATCAATCCAAAAACATACATTTTTAAAGAAAATATAAAAAAGTTACGCGCATCATTGAGCGGGGTTAAAATTTTTAAGTGGAAATGGGTTCCGCAGTCTTTAGCTCGAAGCACCATACGGAATTTAAAGCTAGGCATATCGTTAAGACATCTATTGACACTTTTTATTACACTTTTTAAAAGCCCTTTAAGATTTAAAAACATTTATTATTTTTACACTCTATAAAATAAAATAATACAAGATGGAGAGTCTTTATTTATTTTTAATTGTAATACAGAATAGGTTATTCACACGACACGAAAAATCCTCTATTTTTCTTTCGCAAAAATAATAACGTAACTTTCCTTATAGGTAACGTAAATTTCCCAATAAACTTTAAAGTTAAAAACATTTTTTAAACTCACTTCACGTACTGTAAAATATAAATAAAATAGTATTCTTATAACCTGTAATGTATGTATATCGATAACTTTTATAATATGAATTTAAATGTAAAAGCCATGACGGAATTTTTATTTTTTATTTTATTTATTTTGAAATGGCCGAACAAAAGGCAATGGTTTATATAATTGCTTAGAATTCCAGCGACGTAATCATTATGACCGGATGTCTTTCACAATCGCATACATTTACGTCGTTTTGTCAATAGGGAAGTTCTGTGTTAAATCTGCAATGCCACTGTGGTATACCCTCCGTTTGCTCAGGATAAAATTCAAGGGTTGAGGATCAAACTGACGTAAATTCTACCTAATATGAATACATTTTTAATTCTATTGTCAAATTGGGGAAAACCTCCTAATTTTTTTATAGACTATTTTAAATAATTTTATTACGCAATTCCCTTAAGTACAATGTGTTATACGTAACTCAAAAATACATATTTTGTAGTTACGTGAGATCCTAAACCCTCGAATTCCAAGGCGTAAAACTTTAAAGCAATAACGCAAACCATCTCCTTGTCTAAGTCAACACATTATCTTGTATCCATTAAATAATAATGTCATGTGTCGATTTCAAAAACTCTCTTTCATGTGCATCTTCAAGCATACGGGGTATCCATTAATTATGTGAGGTGTTTTTTTTTTAATTTGAACCCCTCCCCCCTCTTGGTGTGATTTGGTGAAATGTCTTCAAACCCCCTCCCCTTTCCCCTAGGTCAGATTTACGTTAAAATTTTTAAATAATTAAATTTATTTTTAAAAACTATGATCGTTACTCTTTGTTTGTCGTCGAAATAATAAAAATAAAAATGATTTTTTTATTGTGTATAATAACGTATATTCTTTAAATTAAAAAGTTGACATGAGATTTTTAATTCCCCCCCTCCCTTCGCTCCTTTTAGATGAGATTTGATGAGGTTTTGCTGGATCCCTCCTCCCATTTTGAGCCCAAATAATTAATGGATGCCCCCATATACCTACTAGCACTGGTGTAGCAGCTAGGATTTTCAATTTTTTTTGATCTAAAAAGTGAGACATGGGACTCACACCAAATATATACCAGATACTATTGGCTCCAAGGGGAACACTTTGGTAAAGAAAATTTTTATTTTGGGATTTGCGAAATAGAAATAGAATAGAAAATCGAATTATCAGGCACGTGTAGCGAAAGAAAAAGGATATACTGCTATTCTTCTTACTCTTTCATACACTTGTTCGCACGACAGAGCGGCAATTCTGCCTCTAGCAGGTGTATGCAATAAATAAATATCTGGGCAACAAAAACGTACGCTTGAGATTAGGTCGACCTTTATTGGACACAAGCTAATTTCCTCAAGTTAAAGTTAAAAAATAAAAATGTTTCCGATTTAAAATTACATTTTCATGGCATTAAATTTCTCATGTTATTGGACTGTAACTTATTATTATATGTTTGCAATTTTAGGTGTTGGTAAAGATAAAAATGGACCGCAACTTGTCTAATCGTACTTCCAGAAAGGGTCCCCATTACTGCACATGAATACATAATAATTGTGGTATTTTTAAGAGTCCGTAAAACATATTTATCCAAATTTGAGTTGGAAAAATTAAACAAGGATATTTAATAATTTTTTTCTATTTCATTATATTTTGACAGTTGTTCCAAATTACAATGCCTTTTTCAGATCATGAAAAATAACTTAACTACCAAACTTCTAATATAGATTTATAATTATTATGATAATAATCCATGATCCAAATCTTTACTTTTAAAATATTCTAGATATTAATAAATTTAAAATTACCCATACAATTTCCAAGAAGGTTATTTTAGCGGAGAATCATTTAAACCACATGATCATTTAAAAATATAACCAATGTTTGTTTATTTCCATGCTTTCAAAAAAAAACAAATATTTTAGGAATTTTATTTCTAGGCGTACATTTTGAAAATTCTCATGGAAGTTGCGTTGCTTATAATTAAAATGAAAATGATGATTAAAATCATTATGTTTTTAAAGTTATACGCTATGTTGGCTAAATGGCATGTCTGTTTTGTTCTCTTCAAAAGCTATGTAAAAAGTAAGAAACATTACCTCGTTACGTCACCGATTTACAATTTTTTATGACTTATAGTTGTATATTTAGCAAATAGACTAAATACTATATCTTTTTTTTTTTAAACGAAACTTTATTATTAATAACTTTAAACTTTATTATCAAAAAATTGTAATAGTTTTGTAAAAATTAAAATAACCCTTAGTAGTTAAAACAAAAAATTAAAAAATATTGTAATCAATCACTACTACACTAGAAACCATAAGCTTATTATTAAAAAAATATTTAAAATCTAAATTAGTTAATTATTGGTTTACTGTTTAAAAAAGAACAAAATTAATGTAGTTATCTTACCTTAAACGTTCTAATGCTGGATGAGAACATGCCGCAGTCCTTACAATTAGACTTCGACACCTTTGTTGAAGAGCCTTTAATTCTTCCTCTGCTGCCGCCAGCTTTTCTCTCATAACTAACCTGGCCTTGGAGTCAGGACTTAACCCTACCTCTAGCTGCCTAACAAGCCTTCTGATCGCTGCGAGGCGGCCTTGTCTTTCTCCTATTTCATGTTCTGAGCCTTCATCTGATATGCCACTGTCCGAGAAAGATCCTTCGGTGAAGAATTCAGGTAGAGGATAACCCTGTAACAAAGGACCATGTTGGCAAATATACGTATTTTACTTTTAAATGGTGCCATCGATAAAGTTCGCATCAGATGGGATTTTTTATATTTTTTGTTTTAGGATAATTTTAATTTTGGTTAAGCAAATTAGCCACGGTGTTAGATTAGGTTAAGATTGTTTATAACAACAGATCATTAAACGTCGGCGCAATTAGCGAACTGGGTGGACCGGAAATGAGCTGGTGTGCGGAGTGCGAGGATTTTTGGAGGAAACAGGGCGCAGACTTAAAAGATAAGTTAAGTTTTTTAAGTAGAATTTAAAAAAATATATTCTGTTGTTTTTAAAAATATATTTTTATTCGTAAGTTATTTGTGTCCAATGTATCCTTTAATTTTTAAGTATAAGTTTGGAATTACCCTGAATACACTATTAAAAATCTAGAATCGTTACAATAACAAACTGTAAAAGTACATAAATAATACATAATAATCTCCAAAATAATTACACAATTTTATAAAGAATCAGTACACATTGTGTTACTCTAACCATTCCACATTTTTATGAGTGTATGCGCTTTGTGACATAATTATATAGAAAATAATTCCTTTCTACAGACCAAGACAATATCAATTGTATAAAGATTTCGTTTTCTTTTTGTGATACGAAATTCTTTAAAAAAATATTTTAATCTTATTAATTCTTTTTTCAAAAATCAGGCATGTGAAAAAATGCGGAAGTTAAACTGGGAAAAGGCAGAATCAAATTCGCCGTCAGTCCGGTATCTGACCAGCGTAATGCCGGCCGCCATTTCCGAATCGTTAATCGCGACCGGACTTTGGCTTTCGGGTCACGTGCTACGAAATGTTCTCCGGAATCAGCGTAAAAATACAAATTTAATATCGGATCGTAGAGCTTGGTTCAACTCAGCCCCCGGCTTACTCCCGAGGAGCATAGTCAGATTATTACCAGCTATTTTCACCCGAACCGGACGGAAAACTAATATTTATGTACTCTCTGTAAACCCCCCAGGATACAGGGCCCGATATGTAGGTCGTAGGACAACGATGAATAAAATAAAACAGAGTCGAGGTGACGCAGCAGTGGCCTTTGGGGGACAGACATACTAAAAAAAAACAGTAAGTAGAAGTGTTTTTATGGCGCAGGTAAAAGAAAACGAAATATAGTCGATCGGTGTTTAGATGCCTTAGCCTAATGGATTTTTATTAACAGTTAAGGCAAAACAATTTAAACAAAAGTTTATATTTATTTTAGGCTTTTGTGGAAACATTGTTGCGTAAACTGATTATCGTGAAATTTTAATTTAAACAATTTTAGTCGTTTTCGATTTAAAAAAAAAAAATCTGACTGATGAGTACTAAAGCCAAACCTTATTGTAGAGGCAGCTTTGCCGTTCGGCAGTGCGAACAAGCGTGCGAGAGAGAAAGAATAATAACAGTATAACCTTTCTCTCTCGGTCCAACGTGCTGTTTGATTAACGGGGATGATCCGACCAATAAGCACGCAAAACGGGGCATATACCCCTCCCACCAAACAATCAGCACGTTGGAGCGAAAGAAAAAAGTTTACCGGAATTCTTCTTTCTCTCTCGAACGCTTGTTCGCTCTGCTGAGCGGCAAGGCTGCCTCTATAGGTATATGCTCATATCTTGTTACGTTTTCAAATCGAGAGTTGAAAAATATTATTTTAATTGTTGCTATTATAAACATTTTTTACTGCAAAAAGTTGCCACACACGAAAATCCGAACGTATGTTTAGTAAAATGAAATATACATATTTAAATAAAAAACACTTATTTTATTTATAAGAATCAATGGTTTATGTTACACTTGTTAATAGCAATAACAAATTGATATTTAAATAAAACATACTTATTTTTACGCTAGAAATTATGTATTTATTATAATCTCACTGATTTGAGAACTTAAAGGATGAAACACGCTTTAACCGTTTTTAGAGGCAAGGACAACTATTTTGTAAAAACCAGAATTTTTTAATGATTTCAATAATTATTTGAGAATTATTTCTAAAGATATAGCTTAAAATGTGCAAAAAAACACCGTTATGCCTAATTTTGTAGGATTTTAAAGTTACAGCTTTGATATTATCAGAGTTAGTAGGTATTGCGTCATGGAAAATGGAAACATATCGGTCTGATAATTGCCAACAATTCCACAGACGAACAAAATTGGAAAAACATTTTCTAGAGGAGAGAGGCTTTTCCATAATAGTGCGTATCTTTAATAATGACAGTGTATAAACACTTTCTTATCTTGACTACAAAAAGTGGGTAGCCCCCAACTGTTTAATTTAAAAATGTAATAAATTTATATAGATAAAAACTTAAATTACTCCTGGCCTTCCCAGGAATGCGCTACTGAATATAAATATCTTAAAATAATACCTAACACTCTAAAAAAATATATTAAATTTTGTTTTTAATAAAGGCGAAATAGATGTACCATAAAGTTTTTATACCCGTATATTTTTAATCTACTCTGTATACCAGCAAAACGCAGCTCGGCAACATGGCATTTTAGAAGCGGGATTCACGGGAATGAAGTGTTCGACGCCGGAGCTACGGTAATGAAAAGCGTCGTGACGCATACTAAGCAGCTCGAGCCTGATTGGCAAAAGCTTCAGCTACCCGTCTAGCTGCTTTTGCTTCCTGCTTGTTCTACACGGCGTTCACAATAAAATTTTTGCGCCTATCTCTTCTAAGGGATCACGTAATGTGTAACTTCATTTTCAAGTTACGGGATGAATCGCTACACATTTTGAAATAAATATCTAACTCACATTTTCGATCGCGTAAAGGATGATGATAGCAGGAATATTAAAAATACACGTATTGCATAAAATTGTTATTATTTGTGATCTGATTTTTAAAGGAGTTAATGAACTAAAACGTGGTACGTTATAAAAAATTTAAAATTTTTTAAACTCAAAAATTAAATTTTTAAATTTTTATTGAATGTGGTTCATTTTAGCTTCAGGGTGGCGCAACGAAAACGAAACGAAGTCTTGTTTCTGGCAAATCACTTCTCTTTTTTTTTGAGGGGGACACTTACTAATCATATTTTCATTTTTAATCCCGCAGCCCCTTAGTTTTAAATGGGAAGGGTGGTTAAGTGTTATCTCATTTTAAAGTCTCTCAATTCCCTTTACGACAATACTTAACATAAGGTACTTTAAGTCAATAGTTAAAAAAATGCATTAAAAGCTAAAAATGTATTTAAAAAAGTAGTTATTTTATAACGTATGACTAAAGGTCTATTAGTGCTTAAATTTTAACAGGTAGCGTAAAATAATACTGAGAAGGCACCATATAAAAAAAGCAAATTAGCTCATGCGCATTTTAACCCTTCCTGTTAATTGAAGTAGATAAATCTAAGGCCTAACGATTTGAATGACACGAAATTTTGTTGATTACACAGCTACAGAAAAAAAGGAAAATGGTCTGTACTTTACATCCGATATATTTATTTCGAGAAACGCGAATTCGGTGTCAGCAGAGAATGAAACTACCACATCACAGAAACTTTTACACCTCAAAAAACTGGTCTAAAATACAAAAAAATAAACGAAAGAACACCCGCAAAAATATAGAATTTTTTTTTTATTTTCCAAAAATGTATATTTACTATAAAAAGGCCCTGAAAAATAAATATGCACCCTTAGAATTGATGTGACACGTGACGTTCTTTTAACCTCAAAGAAATTATTATTTTCCCTAAATCAACCGATTTACGGGGTTGGGGGTCGTTGATCACGAATGTGAAGTCAGATTTGCAAAATTCAAGATGGCAGGTCAATATGCGGACCAAATATCCAAACATCTTCCAATTTACGCCAGATTTGGTACATAGGGGTTTTAAGGGTCGCTGATCACGAATTTGGGGTCAGGTTTTGAAAATTTAAAATGGCGGATTCAATATGGCGAAATGATTTTTGAAAATATCGTCTTTAACAAACTTCCAATAATATTTAATGAAGTAGCTACCTTAATTGAATTTTTAACGTTTAAATGCGTTAATTTTCAAAACTACTAACTTAAAGTACGCAGTGTTAGGTACCGTTTAAAAAGAAATTAAAAAAATTCTTAAAATGAGGTCTAACTTGACAATCCCACACTGGAAGTTAGGGGTTGTGTCATCCCCTTCCTTGGGGTTGCAAATATGAGAGTAACGTTATAAGTAGTAAGTGTTTCCCTAAAAAATAACATTAAGGGGTCCAAGGATTAAAAAAAAAATTAGGGATTTCCCACAATAGAGATTTCGTTTTCGTTACACCACCCTGTATGTTAAAACGTTTATGTATAAATAACCAGAGAACGTGTAAGTTTTTCAATCTTATTAAATGTCATTTTTTAGCCTTACAGTGTAAGTGTACAAGAGGTTTCGAAACGTTAAAGGTTTTAAGTGTAATTTTACAGGTTAAAATAAAAACAAAGACCACAAATGGACAAGAAAACTAAACATCTTTTGTAATTACTAGTACTGCCACACTTTAACTATTGTGATTTTAAATATAGATCTTGATAGGATTTATAAAATACCACAAACTTGCATAAGGTATAAGAAAATTTTTCGGATAAATTAAACTTGGCTTTATGTAACATTCCTACTGTTTTTGTTAAAAAAAAATAGTAAAAAAAGGAGGACCTTGGCCTCTTGTTTTTTAGTTGTTTTTGGTGAAATCTTATTTACACACTTTTGCTTAAAAGTTTATTTTGTATTATCGGGAGTAGTTTTGGGAAAACACACTTTCCGATCTGTTTAATTACAATCCAATAAGGTCCTATTTTTTGTAGCCTGGATGTAAACTATATAAAAGAAAATTGGGAGTTTTTGTTAAACCATTTTTAATTGTACTTTTACTAAACTATGTTCCGCATTTTTACTATTTCTGGTGTTGATACACTTTTTGGACGTCGTTCGTGTGAATCGTATTCAAGACTTGTACGACTACGTTTCAATTTAGCAACCCATCTTTCTACGGTTCCAATTGAGTGTTAAGAGTCCTAATAACTTTTAACAATTGTTCATGAATTTGTTTTGGGGCTACCTACACTTTCAAATATAAATTTTTATCGCTCCACGATACTCCATTTTTTCAGTATTTTAAAAGTACTGTTTAACCTCAATTTTAAACAATTGCATATATAGGGATGAGTTGACAAATCTACGTGCTCATAAAAAAGTACTACTTCTTTTAAAAAATCAAACGCTAAACCTAATAGTGACATCTCTAATTGGACGATAAAACTTATTGAACAACCAATTATTCTGTGCAATAAAGGTATTTGATCTTAATGTGGGGTTCACACACGGTCTTAGTACCGGACTTAGCTTTTATGGGCAACTTTATTATAAAATTTATTTTACCTGATAAGAGGTAGATTCGGATAATAATTTGGCAACGTCACGGACACAAGTAGCTGTTTGATCTGTAAACTGGCCGTTAGTTAATACTGTATTAAGCAGATGTATAGTCTTTCCATCTTCTAAAAGGTCTTTCTGCAGTTGTTCTAGTCGGCTCTCCAACATTTTCCATGCTGGCAGTAGGTTTTCAATTTCGCCTAACTTTGTTGAGGTTCTGAAACAAAAAAAAAATATGTTAGTATTAAACTCAATTTAGTTTTATTCGAGAATGATCATATTCTTCCTAATATTAAACACATGTTGGATAGCAGTTCTCGAATGCTTTTATATGATTTTCAAGTCACGTTAACACTCCTGCAGGCCTACAGAAATGATCTTTATAGCTTCAATTCAGCAAGCAATCTTTGAAATGAAAAAATATAAAAACTTATTTATTCTACAGATCTGCACCCCTGTGATTATTGGTTATTTCCTAAATTAGGAAAGTAAAGTCGTGAAGATAAAGACAAAACCGTTCTTAAAATAAAGTTAAAAATAATGAACCCTTTGCCTATGACCCTTCATACAGCACATTTTGCAAACTGTTTTCGAAGGAGACCGTATTAATTCGCAGAATATTACAATTTAATAAATAATATAATTCGTATATTTCAAAAACGACTTAGTTAATAATGCAAAACAGGTTGATTCAAAACTTGTCCTTAAAAATTAAAGAGTACTTAACGAGGTCATAAATATAAATAGGGTTCAAATATAAACTGAAATTTGGCTGTAACTTTTTATTTAACTGCAATAAGTATATGATTTTTACATTATTTCTCCACTTATTTACACTTTTTCACATTTTTGTAGTATATAATGCCACTTTTATAGAATGTTTTTGGTTGGACGCACACCCACTAATGCTCAGACTGGACAGCATCATTATTGCCTTCAAATTTTAAGCAAAAAGTGCCTTTTTCAGCGGTTTAAAAAGATGGAAATTGCATGGTGGTAAATTCGGACTATAAAGTGGAAGCGGAAAAATCACCAAATGCATTTTTCGAGGAAATTATCGTGCAGCAGAATGACACGCTTGATTAAACGGTTTCTCCTTTTTTTTAAACGAAATGCAGGTTTAACTTTTACAATTAGAGTAAGCAACTCAGACTAATAAAAGGCATGAATGGTATGTTGTTCTATAAAAAAATCGGATAAGAATACACCCTTGCTGCCATAAATAAGGGTGGCCACTACTTTAGTTTTTTAATTAGGCTTAAAGTACTGAAATATACAAAATAAAGCGCTATTAAATCATCTTATTATTACTGTTAATAGTTAGCGACAAGAAAAAATAAGTTTACTGCGCCAAAATCAAATTTGTGTGGAACCAATCTGCACACTAGCTGGTGAACAAAATTTCGAGTATTTGTTGTGATAGCTGAAGGTATGTAGGCATTTGGTGTTTTATTGAATAATAAATAAAAATTGCATTTTTATAATTAAAATAAACTGCTACGCTGCTACTTCCATATGTAAGAACCTTTTATCGCGCCTTGTAATTTGTCCATGAGTTATAAAAGAGTGTGATTTTGACAAAAAAAAAATCATATATACGGTATACGGTTATCGTGCTCGTAATACCATATTGAGTGTTTCATTTAATTTTTAGGGATTATGTTTAGGTCACCCTATATAAAAACAATTTTGAATTGGTGTTCTATGAAGATTTTTTATACTATGTTTATTAGTAACAGTAGCACTATGTGAAAGGAATAACAGCCACCATTTTTATTAATGTACACTATACGACGGTATTTATTTTCATCGCGGTTACATTTGGAATAAACATTACATAAAATTACATTGTAAAATAGATTTGAGGAGTTTTAAAAGTCTAAACACGTCACTTTTGGGTGCAGCTGCCGTCATACAGTCGGAGTAATGGAAAGATGGCCCCATAGAATACTAATTGTTAAATTGTTTTATGGCTTTGTATATATGTCTGTCTGCCTCCTTATTTACATAAAACAGAACTATAATATTTTCAGTTTGAAAATTTTGTTAGGTGTAGTTGCTTGTTTCTCACGTTAGATTTCATGCAGCAACTTAAAATTTAAAATATGCAAACAGTGGACCCCTTCCATAAAATTTAGTTTGACCTAAAACACGTCTAATTTCTTCTTTACTCTATTAAATAACCATCTACGAAATATCTTCTCCCAGAAGGAATTAGTTTCGGCGTAATAACAATTTAAAGTTTACGTCTGGTTCTTTATATTTGACGTCAGACCAAAATGGCTTGTGACGACACGAGGTTTGCTGAGTTCCAATATTAGTTTTTTTTTGGTCCGTTTCTTTATTTTATTCAGAGCAAAAATAGAAAATCAATCGCGTTCCTTTATCCAAAATTAAGATAAATTGGTCTAATTTTAATTAAATATACAACATAATAAATAAAAATGGTAACTACACCGTCAAAATTTATCGCAATTAACACAAAGAAAATCTCAGAAAACAGCTTGCAGCTCTAAAATCTGTTAATTATCGTTTGAAAAAAACACTTGGTAAGTAATCATGGTTACCGACTGTGAGAACCAGTGCAATACATTTTTGGTTGTTGTAACCATCGTTACTGACTTTTTGAATCAATGCAACACATTTTTGTTCAGGTATTTTTGTCAAACAAAACATCAGTTTCCGTTCCTTTTTCATCCCTTTTATTTGCAGACAAAATTATTTCTACGTCTAAAGGAAAACCCAAACAATTCCCTACCAATTTTAATTGATCTTACTGTCCAATTTCCCTTTCTAACAATTGATTCTGTTACTTGAGAAATGTCCTAAATAATATTTAAAGTCAAGCACATCAGTCAGGTTAAAAAAATAATTCATAGTTTTGCTGATATAGTACCCTTCACTTTAATACTCATTGTCTTAAGCATGCTTTAAACTTAATTTAATTTTATGATTTTATTTAGGCGTGAAATTTTCATAGCTAACCAAATGTCTTACGATCTTGAGTTAATAAATCGGACATTTTCTCCTACACAAATTTAACAACAAAAAATCGTGTACTCGCAAAAATTTGTAGACCCTTTAAATTTTTAAATGATAAATAACAAAACAAAACCGTAGACAGCCTATATATAGAAAATTAAAATTATTGAATTCCATAGTAGTTTTATTATTAAATTTTACTACTTCTTCAAATACTTATTTATCCCTTACAAGAATAAGATAATTGACAATTAATATTACAAATGAAAAGTTAGTTGTAGCGTGAATATTGAGGAAAAAGAATTGTCGTTCGTGACTTCTTTTTGACATGCTAAAAACGAACGTATGAATGAAAATAACGGCAATCTGGAATCATTTTCCTATGGGCTGTCAATTAAGTTTTCTCACGAATTCGAACGTGTTTGGTAAAGTAAGACATTCAAAGTACGTTGGCCAGATAGTACGGGCGTGATATGTAGGTACGATGCGTAAATCACAATTAGTATTCAAGATGGAAACTTTTCCATGGGACTATACTGCAAATAAATATACGGTATTGGCGATATTTCCTTTGGTAAAAATAGCTTTCTCTACCAAGAAAGTAACTATCAAACGCACCCACGGGCCCAAAAAACATATATGTAGTAGTTAATTTAAAAAAAAATCAGAAAAAATGGTTAACCATAAGAGATATATCCATAATTTATTTTTGTGACATTCCATTCCATATGCAGGGTGATTTAGAACTTAAATAAGATAATATTATATTATATTATCTATGATATGATGATAATAAATGCTAAATATGACCCGAAATTTTATTCCTATAACCGAACGAACGGACTTGCCGCATATGCGTCTTAACATTCTTGCAGTGGGGTTTTTGCAAGGCTTTTATTATGCCATAGTCACTTTAGTTGCGTTTATTTATTAATTATTGTTAAAATGTTTGTGCAAGGCATATTAGTTAGATTTATTGTGAATGAGGGTGCCAAGTTGACTACAAAATGTCTTCAAAAAATGCATTGGGAGGTTTTTTCACCATGTGATTTCCATCTCATTAGACTGAAAACTGCAAGACGATGATGATGTTGCTAGGTTTGTGCATAACCGGCTTCAAGTTTAACCAAAAAGATTCTATAGAAATGACATTATAAAACTCCCACAATGACGACAAAAGTACATAAGAGGGTAAGATAAAAAATCCTTACATATAGTTTTTTCTTTATGTCAAAATGTTCTGTGGCTCGACAAATTATATAAAAAAAGTTGTTTTCACCTACCTTGTTCTAGCGTTGTCAAAAAGCTCGTAAAGTTCTGAAACTTCAGCTTTGAGAGTACACTTGCTAAAATCATCAAAATCCTGGTTTTCTAACGTAAATCTATGTACAACTGCATTTAAGGACGCCAGTTTGGCCGATTGAGATTTAATAAGCTCCAAAATTTTCTGTAACAAAAAACACGCATTAAGCAAAATAAATCCTTATAAATCGCTTAAATATGTTTTGTATTTTTTATATTATGTGATACCCTTATTACACCTTATTTACAAATTTTGACATAAAAAAGGGGTTTTCGATACATTGATAGGCGTTTGCAACAAAATGACTCACATATTAGATGTTTGAGTACTTTTTTCATTTTTTTTTCCGAAGAAACTTTATGGATGCCCCGCATATATTGGCAAACAGGCCGGTCTAATTGAACTTGTGTCTTTAGTATTGTGTACTTAAAAAGCCAACAACAAGTGACTCAACTTATATTTTAATTTTGTAAACTTTGCCGAAACCTTTTGTTCCTTCTGTTCACCGGGAATGATCAATGCTCAAAACTCGAAAATCGGCATTGTTATTAGCGGTAAAAACTTCAAGGTATCCGCTTTATCAGTCAGTTTTTAAAACGCAACTTGCTGCCTTATACAGCTGAACCATTCGAAATATTTTTGCAAAAACGCCGTTTAACTGAAAGGCAAACATTCAGTTGGCTGCAGGCCTAGATGTGTCGTGTGCTCATTAGAATGCGCTTAGTGACGTCACTTTTTTCGTTTTATCCAGTTGCTTTGCCTTTTTTATTTTCTTTTGTGCTTGGCGTTCCTTTATTGCCGATTTGATCAATAGAACGCATACATTCAGGATCTAAAGAATCTGATTAAAATTCTTTAAAGGCTTACTCAGATTATACGCGTTTCACACGTTTATAAATGAAAACAAAAGATTATACATCTCACACGATTTTGTATTTAATTTTTGCAGTTAATTTTTTTACATTTTGACCTGATGGCTTTATATCGTGTGTACAATAAAAAAAGGTCAACAAGATCGCAGTAGTGTAGCCTATGGGCCAGGACTCGTTACGTCGTAGATTAAAAAGGGTTTATGGCTTTTAGTTGCATGTTGAGCAAACAGACTATACGTGGCTGATGAAGCAGACACCATACCACTTCGATGTCCTTAAAAGTTGTATTTGGAATCAACAAAGTGGATGTGTGTCTATTAATAAAACTTATTAAATAATAAGTTTATTATTTAAATTTTATGTCCAGAATGCCTTAAAATTGTGCCACATTATACAAAGTCAGTTTTAATTACTTTTAAAATTGGCAACTATCTAATAAATTAACATTTAACAAAGTTAAACCGTTAACATTGGCAGACGCTTTGTGCTATTTAATTCGTAAAGTATGGTAAGAAATGAAGATGTCTTATGAATAAAGAATGACACTTTTGAGTGCCTTTTGCACTTTCCGCACATGTCCATCTGATGAAAGTAATTTCTTGGTTTATAGCGGACTGCCGCTTTATAAAAAATGTAAACGGACTTAAAATATTCCTAGATGTTTTGACGAGCGGAGTTGCATTGATCGTTTGGTCAGTCTATGGCGGATCCCGTGGGACTATTTCCACCCAAGAAGTGGCAGTAGGCAAGACGGTCATCGGGAGCACTGGACTGTACCGGCCGACTTATATGGCCGCATGTTTATAAATTACTAAGCTTTATGACCGGGGGCTTCTATCAAGTTAAACCCTCCAAATGTTAGGTTTTTGCTTAAGGGGAAAAAGAGTTTTATTTATGGTGTTTCTCTAAATGTTAAAAAAACATATATTTATTTATTAACACATTATTTCTTATTTTTGTGTTGTGTACCAATTTTTTATTCAATAAAATTAGTCAAAAGCGAGTTGTGTTACCAAGGGAAGTAAGAGGCAATTTAATAATACGAGGCTTAAAGAGTGGGAGGACAAGAAAAGGCCTCTGAAGGAGTCCACAAAGTGGAAAATTTGGGACTTTTCCAGATCGACTGTAAAGGGATGCACAGCAGTGGTATTTGTTTTTTATTGGGCGCTGGAAGGGAAAAGAATGGACTGTGTAATTCATTAAAGCAGAAGTCGTGGAAAAGCCCATCAAAAATAAATAGGCCTCTATAGCTCGTCGGTGGCAAGGGAAAAAACCTTTATGGCCAAAGTGGAATCCTTAATAACACGGACGGTATTTTTTGAATGGAATCAACAATATAACAACCCAACATTGGGTTCTGTAACAGACAGACGGACTCAAAAATGATCTTGTAAGGGTTTCGTTCTTTCTTCTGGGGTGCAGAGCCTTAAAAACAGTGAATACAATTATTTTAAAAAATGCAACCATAAAAAAATTGTCCTAAAGCTGGAAGAATTCGTCATTAAAAAAAAGTGAGCACTTTAAATTAATTTACGCTTTTACTTAAAATTTTAGAATTGCACCACTCTATTATATTTTATGTTTTAAAAACGTGTCTATGATACGTTCTACAATAATTCGTTGATTTCTCGGTTTACCTGCTACTGTAAGTCGTAAAACTCAATATATTTTGGTATATTATGTAGGTTAAAGGCAAATTGCAGGTGTTGAATATAAAGCAGAGTCTTTTCGTCTTAGTTCATCAGTCGTTGGAGTTTGTCAAGGTATTTTCGTGCGTGTTATTGAGCATCCAAAATAGCTAACCTAAACTATTAATATTAGTAGGTAATCAGGACCTGTACCCTTTCAAAAGGTGCGGTGCCTACACAATAGATGTTTGTCAGGCAACCTATTTATGACTGGGTTTTCCACTGAGGGTGTAATTTAAATTTTATTGCGGTCAAGAAATCAACGAATTATTGCAAAACGTACCATACCTATTTTACTTTTAAAAATAAACGAGGCTAATAAAATTCTATATCCTACCTAATACTAACTGGTATAGATGTTTCACCGATATAAAATGTATTATACTGACATGAAATTAAACTAACCATATTTTTACTATTCTGTTTTTATGTGCGTAGTGATTTGTGAACACCCTGTACAATAAAAAATTTAGGGTCAACCTAATGAAGTATAATCTATCTGATTGGAAGTCTTTGTAAGTAAACAGAAATAGAGTTAAACGAATATAGCCCGTGATTTGGGGTGAGCAAGGGGGATTCTTTAAAATAAGCCTAGGGCTGTTCGTGAGTGCATCAATACACAAAATCGGATTAGATTTAGTTGAGAATTGCGGGCCGCAAAGTTACGTTTTAGTTTATATTCGGATTCGTGCACATTTTGGGCCCAATTGGTATGCCGCCTGCATCATGCTGGAGACACGCATTCTGCTGTAATTCAATTTGCAATCAACAACCAATCAATTGATCGGGTTCTACTGCGGTTCTTTTAAAGCATTTTAGATTTAATAAACAAATTTTTGTATGCTCTAACTACATAAGTGTTTTACTTTAACATGGGTTAATGCGAACTGTCTAGGAATCAGTGTCGACGGTAGAAGGAGAGAGGGGGGTTAGTTGCGGTTAGACGTGGCCCAGGCCACCCCAAAATTATTTAAAAAAGAAGTGAAGGTGTATTTAAGACCAAACATGCTTAAGAGCAGACTCTCATATATTTCCATACTTAGCATTGAGAAGAAAATAGCTAAAAAATTCGACCTGAATAGTATTGTACTTGAATTTGGATGGAATCAACATAACAAGAGAATTTTGTTAGGTCTGTAAATAATTTTTTAACTCGTATATTTGTTTATATTTAGTCTCATGTTTTTTTTTCTTTTATTGAAAACAATTTTAAATGTTTCCCATTTCTATATTTATTATATTAAGCTTTTTGTATTTCACAAGTTTTTATTTATATATTTATTTATTCTTAAGTTCTTAAAAAAAGTAACATTTATCTTTTAATAATATTTAGTGTTTGGACAGCGTTAGTGGAACGGGGGGATAAAATGAGTTAAACATCTAAAAACCCGGCACCCACGGTACCTAGTACTTAGGCTCCGCATAAGCCTTTGTGGGCTGTCATAATGATTTAGCCCCCCCTTTAAAAAAATGTCTAGCAGTCTGGCCCCTTCTTGGTTACCCCTGTAGGAAAAGCTGACAACGCCACTGCTAGGAATGACTAATAAGACTACTAGTTAATAGAAAACAGGTGATAAAATATTTAGGTTGCTTTTGGATATTAAAAAATATTATTATTGTACAGGGTGTCCCAGATTCAATGTTACAGCAATTATCTCGCTTATTTGGAAAAATCAGACATTTTCATAAACAGCAAAGTTGTAGTTTACAAAATCAGCTTTATTTTGAATATTTTATTATTACTACATGGTGCCTCAGAAATGAGTAGCATATATTTTTCATGTTTTTTTTTTAAATGGAACACCGTGTATTTTATTTTTTATTTTAACTCCCCATCTCCTAATTTTTACAATAATGTACCATGTACTTATTTTAAATAGCGCTATTACCCCGATATTTTATTTTTTTTTAAATTTAGATGCTTATTTTTTTACACTTCGTATTCAAATATGTAAATCTGCATAGGTAGTCCTCAAACTGTGACAGTGACAGTAATGAAGCCCTATTACTGTCGCTTTAGAAAAAAATCAAGAGCTTAATAATTTTGTTTATTAGAAAAGAAAATATGTTAACTACTAAAAGAACGATAATAAAATGTAAAATTTTAAAGGAATTGTTCAAACTGGCCTCCATTTGCGGAAATACAAGCTTCAAAGCGTCGAAGAACTTCTCAGGTGTAAGCGGCGCGTATCATCTCTCTAGTGATATTGTGACATGCAAAAAATATATGCTACTCATTTCCGAGGCACCCTGTAGTAAAACTGAAATATTCAAAATAAAGCTTATTTTTTATTTTACAACTTTGCTATTTATGAAAATGTCTGACTTTTACAAATAAGCGAGATAATTGCTGTAACATTAAATCTGGGACAACCTGTATATTGTGATTATTTGATTTATTTGATGATATTTTTTGTGTATTTTTGTGCAAATGCACGTCAAGTCTAATTTACCACATTTTTGTGGTCTTTTTCGAAATTTTGTAGGTAATCCTTTTATAGAACTGTCTAAAACGAAAGAAAAGTACTAATTATTTGTGATCATTTGGGTCACAAAAAAGGTATAGAGGTATTTAAAAAATAATAAGAAAAAAACCTTGATTTCCTGTATTTTAAAAACTAAATAAATTAGAGGACATATTTTTTATCATAAAATTAATTAAATAATCATCTAGTTTAATAATAAAATAATATTTAGAAACATCATGTATACAGGGTGCCACAGATTCGAGTGCGTGCATGGGGATCTCGGAAGCCGTAAGAAATACGAAGTCGGTTAAATTATGGCAAAGTTGTGTATTTGCGTAACTAACCATGTCCACTTTATAAAGTTGCAAATTCCGAGTACTTCCGAGATATCTGAAAAAACCGAAAGTTGCGATCGTTTATATTTTTTTCTCACATTTAAAGAGATATGGAAAACAAAAGACACTTTCTTATGGCCAGTTTTAGCTCATAAAACAACGTTAGGAAATTTCCTACGACGTTTCGTTTTCGTTAAACCATCATCAACTTTATTTTAAATACGGACCTGGGTTTTATTTAATTTTTTGAACCCCTTATTATCCCAATTACAAAAATGTATAACACTTAATATTTATGAATGCTAATCATGGAACGCCCCTATAAGAAAATGATGTGCGTTCCTTGTCAACTCATTGTCTCTATGGAAAATGTTTATTTAATAGAAAAATATTAAGTGTTATACATCATTGTAATTGGGATTATAACTGCTGCAGTGTCGTATTTAGAAAAATAAAGTTGATGATGGTTTACGAACAACGTCGTAAAAGTGTTCTAGATTTAAAAATGGACATAAGAAAGTTTTGTGTTTTTCCTATCACTTTAAATAACGTTAGAAAAAAATAAAAACGAAATCGCCAAATATCAGTTTTTTCCGGATATCTCCGAAAGTACTCGGAATTTTAGAACTTTTTAATCGGCATGTTGTTAGGCACCTAAATGCGCAACTTTGCCATAATTTAACCGACTTCGTATCTCTTACGGTTTCCGAGATCCCCATGCATGCACTCGAATCTGTGGCACCCTGTATACGACAAAGTTACCGACACATTTGTATAGTGATTTTTTTTTATTAAAATTACTTTTCGATACTCGTAATTACATTGTATTTTTTTCTTGTGACAATCAACGAAAGCTTAGCTGATGTACCTGCGGTCTCATCAGCGAAGGACAGTTTATAAATACGGGACTTAAACATTTTGGGGTTTTAGGTAGAATGTTCCACAGTGTCTACACTCTAGGAGAAACAAAGTGGTAAGTTCGGGGCCTTTACAGATTAATTGGAAAGGGGTGCAGGAAAGTAGCACTTCGTGTTGCTCTTTTAAGAGCTGCCAGAAAAGGAATTGTATTGGCTAATTCCTCAGAGCATAAGCCATAAAAATACCTATACAGTATCGACAGGTTACCTACAACCAAAGATAATACTACTACGGAGAAGATAAACCATTCAATGCTATATTTTTGATACCCCTAATGGACTTTGGCTAACGCGAGCCGATGTCCATCGAGAGATTTTCGCGCTATGCATTTCAATCCTTGAACGAAAATTAAACAGTGTTGCCGGCAGGCCTTTACTATCGACGTGATGAAACGCGACTAGAAAATACACAGAGGTAAATATTGTCAAATTCGCTACTTCGTATTCCGAATAAGGTACAAGCGACAGACATTGGCCACGTCGCACATGGTTTCGTACCTCGTTTCGCTGGGGCAGGGGTTACCGACTGAATTTTATTCGCATTTACGGAAGCATTGGTATCTCCGAACTGATTCAGAGCGCCCTATTTAAATGAACCATCTATCCGTAGTAGTATTATCTTTGCTACAACTCATCGGTGGGCAAGAGAGGGGAGCTTCTTTGGATGATATCAAGAATGGTAAGGGTTGTGGGAGACGTCACTTCCCAGATATGGAATCAGCACCTATTCCAAACAGGATCTTATCTGGGATACATACAGAGTATGCAGATTAAAAGGGGAGAAATACTCTTTGACTAAAAAGTTTTTTTTCGAAGCTGCTGCGGTTATGTTTTTAATATGCTTGTGCCAGTTAAGATTCTTTCCAAAGAAAACGCCTACAAGGTTAAATTATTTTTTGTTCTTGGTTTAGAGGCTTGATTCAAACTTACGGCTTTCAGTTAATTGCAAGAGATATTTTCAGATAAGGTTTAATGTTAGTTTTTTCTCTTGGCCAAAAATATTTTTTTTTAAATAAGCTCAAATAAACGTTTTTTCTTTTGGCCCAAGTTGTGAAACTTTTTAAAATTAGAGAGGATGAAAATATGTATAATCTTTGTTTAAAAAGTTGAAATATGGCGTACGGTATATTCGCGTTCTTCGGTCGCGAATGCGGCGCAACGGTTGATCGGGGGGTAAAAGCAGAGTTGTGTCGAGCGCTACCATGGCACGCCGCGACGTGACAGGACTTCAAATCGCGGACACGTCCGAGTCCTAATCTTGCGCCGCGGGTGCGGGGTACAAATGCCGTCCGCGTAATGTCAGGACCGTATTCATTGCACCCTTTTTAGAAAAAAAATCAATTGGCCAAGGGCAATGCAGAGACGAGTCCTTGCCGCCAGACATTTTGTACATATCAGGCGTTTAATCAAAGAAGTTAATATTAAGTGATCATTTGATTAAAACATACAAAATTACAGTTATGTTTTAGATTAAGAGTGCCATATACAAAATTTCATATGCAGGAATGAGTTGACCTTCGAATGTCAATTACTCTCAAAAACTAATTCACTTTGGTTTAGTTCTGAAATAAATATATTACCTAGTAAGATGAATTAGTTACGATCATAAAGCTTAATATACTACTAAAAGGTAAATATTTTATAATTAAAAAAAAAACTTTAAAGAAACAACCGTCAGATAAGTAGCTTAAAAAACTTAACTTTAAGGCACAAAAATAATAAATTTGACAATATTTCCTCCTTTAAATCGATGGATGTTTAATTTTACGGTTTTATAAAATTTTTATTATAGAAGCAAGCAGTTTTTTTCTTGTGGTTACCGCCTGCAAAACCTATTAAATTTTACTAAACTTTATTACTTTTTTATACTCTCAATAAAGAACCATACAACATCAATATTGTAAACTCCACTTTTTGTGGTTCCCAAAACAAAATCGCGCATTCATGACCCCTAAAGTTTTATTTAAAATAGTGTATTCATAAAACTCTTTAATTAAATTATTATTTATGATAAAGTATGTTAAAAATGTTTCTTATATATCAGCCCACAAAGGCTTATATAAAGCCCAGGTACCGTGGGTGCTGAGTTTTTAAAGAATCTTTTTCTTCGTTTAGTTTAAGTACAAAAAAATTTAAGAAGAAATTCCTTTTAAATTATTAATTAAAGGTAACTATGTAGCCTCAATATTCGTTAAGGAAGTTTTCTGGTTTAGAAGTTTCAAAAAATAGATTTTTTTATGCCACTTTTCAATACCTTATTATAGAGAAAATATGGGCGAAACCGTTTTGCCCGGTAATCATTTGTTATAGCCAGGGTCGCGGCGACCCTGGCTATAACAAAAATGTAGAGGGGTCAAAAAGTTTAAGTCAATTTACTAGTCTAGAATCAATTGATGAAATAAATATACCACAACTTTAATGTCTTAATAAAAATCATACTCATTTAAATTCCTAGGCAATATTGTAAAATTTAAGGATTTAGAAGGAAAATGTTTTATTTTAGGTAATTTTTAAACCCAGGGAGGGTCGACGGACCCTCTCCTGCCGGCGGCCCTGGTTATAGCCGAAATACACGATCCTGTTTCATTCAGCTCTTTTTTGAACTTTAAACTCGATTTCCCAAAACACATTTTTTTTTGTTGGATTGCTGCAAAATTACTAAACCAATTTTGATGCCATTTTGTAGAATTAAACTGGCTATGGTTGCAACCTCGGAAGTTAAAATCCTTCAAAATTCTTGATTTTACTAGTTTAAACCAAAAAGTAGTTTTTAATTTTTTTTTTAAATGGCCCCATTTTGTGAAAAATGACGATTTTACTTTTTCAAGGTTCCGACCACAGCTAACACTCATATATTACAATAATTTTTTGGTCTCGTCTGTTTCCGACCTCCCAGTTACCTGAACCAAGTGCGCCCGTCTACCGGAGCACGGGGGGACGTCCGGATAGCGGACCAAATAGGCAGGTATAAATTTTTCCCAGTTTATGTAGACCGGTTTGCAGACCAAAAATGGACTGGAATTAACTTAATTTAAAACTTTACTGTTCCTACTTTTAGTCATTGAAGTTATTTCAAAATTCGCCTTTTTTATTTAAAATTCATTGGTAAAGAGCCTATGTTTCTTTTTTTAATAATCCTAAGTCTAAAATATTCCTATTGATGTTTATTAATTTCTTTCTTGATAAAAAATTATATATATATATATATATATATATATATATATATATATATATATATATATATATATATATATATATATATATATATATATATATATTTTTTTTTTTTTTTTTTTGTAAAAAAATAACACCTTAATATAATTTTTAAGTTCCCTTTACGGTTTAAGGAAGAAAACCTTGACATTTAACCAAAAACTAACCAGAACTAGGTAATAGTTTGGAAGTTGTTGTTTACGGTCCCAATAATTGCATCCTGGGTCAAACCACGTAATAATCATTAATTACCTGGAAATTTTATTACAGGCAAACTCTTATTTTTGGTCCGCAAACTGGTTGTTATTTTTACCTACCTGCCTTTTTGGTCCGCTATCCTGCCGTCCCCGAGCAAGGCGACATGACCTTCTTCGTCTCTTCGGCGTCATTTAATTCAATTACATTTTGGGGCGGATTTTTTTAAATGTAGCTTAAAGATGGAAGAATTAAAGGGTATAAGCATGGTTTATTATTGTTTGATTCACCTTAGAAAAAAATGTTAAAATTGGGTAAAAATCGGAGCTCCAAACCAGAAAACCCCTTAATTTAAACATTACATGGTTACCTTTGACTCCTGTGTGCACATATTTTGGGACCCTGATCAAGGCGGTCCCTTTTGGCAAATAATCAAAAACAAGTTTTTTTAGAAATGAATCCGCCACAACAATATAGAATATACACACTACTTTTGGGTAGGAGAGAGAAGCATAAAAAAATAAAGATCTTTACTTATGTGCCTACATAAACGAATTAAATTATCTAAAAAACTAAGGTAATCATTTGTTATAGCCAGGGTCGCGGCGACCCTGGCTATAACAAAAATGTAGAGGGGGTCAAAAAGTTTAAGTCAATTTACTAGTCTAGAATCAATTGATGAAATAAATATACCACAACTTTAATGTCTTAATAAAAATCATACTCATTTAAATTCCTAGGCAATATTGTAAAATTTAAGGATTTAGAAGGAAAATGTTTTATTTTAGGTAATTTTTAAAAACCCAGGGAGGGTCGACGGACCCCCCTGCCGGCGGCCCTGGTTATAGCCGAAATACACGATCCTGTTTCATTCAGCTCCTTTTTTGAACTTTAAACTCGATTTCCCAAAACACATTTTTTTTGTTGGATTGCTGCAAAATTACTAAACCAATTTTGATGCCATTTTGTAGAGAATTAAACTGGCTATGGTTGCAACCTCGGAAGTTAAAATCGCTTCAAAATTCTTGATTTTACGTACGTTTAAATCCAAAAAAGTAGTTTTTAAACTTTTTTTTTTCAAATGGCCGCCATTTTGTGAAAAATGACGATTTTACTTTTTCAAGGTTCCGACCACAGCTAACACTCATATATTACAATAATTTTTTGGTCTCGTCTGTTTCCGACCTCCCAGTTACCTGAACCAAGTGCGCCCGTCTACCGGAGCACGGGGGGACGTCCGGATAGCGGACCAAATAGGCAGGTATAAACTTTTTCCCAGTTTATGTAGAGCCGGTTTGCAGACCAAAAATGGACTGGAATTAACTTAATTTAAAAACTTTACTGTTCCTACTTTTAGTCATTAGAAGTTATTTCCAAAATTCGCCTTTTTTATTTACAAATTCATTGGTAAAGAGCCTATGTTTCTTTTTTTAATAATCCTAAGTCTAAAATATTCCTATTGATGTTTATTAATTTCTTTCTTTGATAAAAATAATATATATATATATATATATATATATATATATATATATATATATATATATATATATATATATATATATATATAATATATATATATATATTTTTTTTTTTTGATAAAAAAATAACACCTTAATATAATTTTTAAGTTCCCTTTACGGTTTAAGGAAGAAAACCTTACGACATTTAACCAAAAACTAACCAGAACTAGGTAATAGTTTGGAAGTTGTTGTTTACGGTCCCCAATAATTGCATCCTATGGGTCAAACCACGTAATAATCATTAATTACCTGGAAATTTTATTACAGGCAAACTCTTATTTTTGGTCCGCAAGCCGGTTGTTATTTTTACCTACCTGCCTTTTTGGTCCGCTATCCTGCCGTCCCCGAGCAAGGCGAGCATGACCTTCTTCGCCTCTTCGGCGTCATTTAATTCAATTACATTTTGGGGCGGATTTTTTTTTAAATGTAGCTTAAAGATGGAAGAATTAAAGGGTATAAGCATGGTTTTACTTATTGTTTGATTTCACCTTAGAAAAAAATGTTAAAATTGAGGTAAAAATCGGAGCTCCAAACCAGAAAACCCCCTTAATTTAAACATTACATGGTTACCTTTGCGACTCCGTGTGTGCACATATTTTGGGACCCTGATCAAGGCGGTCCCTTTTGGCAAATAATCAAAAACAAGTTTTTTTTAGAAATGAATCCGCCACAACAATATAGAATATACACACTACTTTTGGGTAGGAGAGAAGCATAAAAAAATAAAGATCTTTACTTATGTGCCTACATAAACGAATTAAATTATCTAAAAAACTAGACGAGATATAACAACCTTTATGAATCCAGTTTTCTTGATGCAATTGTTTATCTAAAAACTGAGACGTGGGAACCATACCAAATATATACCAGATGCTTTTGGCCCTAAGGAGGTACACTCTTTGGTAAAAAAAAAATCTATTTGAATTTTGCGAAAAAAAGTTGATTTTTTAGCATATCATCTATTTTTTTTTTCGTGCAAATTCCAAAACGAAAATATTTTTTATCAATGTGTTCTCCTTGAGGCCAATAGTATCGGGTATATATTTGGTGTGGGTCCCATATCTCACTTTTTCGATAAAAAAATATCTTAGGACCGCCACTGTCATCTAAAATATCTGCATAAGAAAATTGGTGAGCGAAAAAAGTTCAACTGGTATGGTCTTTAGAAAAACAGATACATTTTCGGAATTTGGTATTTGAACAAAAAAATTGATCAAATTCCCGAAAAAAATACAAATTTAGAGTTCCAATTTTTCCCTGGAGGGGAGGGGGCATTTCAATAAATTAACTTTTTTTCTGAAATCTCAAAATATGTTTTTTTACTAAAATGTTCTCCTTGAAGCCAATAGCATCTGGCATATATTTAGTGTGGATGTCTCACTTTTTAGATTAAAAAAAATTAAAATCCTGGAGACGCCAATGGGTGGAAGCAAAAAAATGTATTAAGGGCATATTAAAAATTATAATTACTAATTGTCTTATTATTAAAAGTTAGTTAATCAGTTATTTTCCAAAATTATTTATAGTACTCTTGACACTCCAATATTTCAATAAAATTGAAATATAAAAAGCCAAGTTAGTAATGTAACATATCTTCAGTCATAGTTCGCAATCAGAAACTGGACCGATTCTATTAATTTGCGTTCAGTGCACGTACGAGAATCGATATCGATCGGAATTTGAGCTTTCCCGTCTTACATCGCCTTCCTAAATTGAAGGAATTCTATATTTTTAACATTTGCTAAAATATCTTATAAAATAATAAAGAGATGTTCTTAGCTGGACTAAGGAACCAACAAATTTCAAAAAACTAATATTATTGTTTAATCCATAAGTCTTTCACGTTAAATACGAAAAAAATCAAACCTTTAATTATAATTTGCAAAAATAATGTTTAAAAATTTGTTTTCAATTTCGCATTCGCCATTTCATTTTATTCTTAAATACAGGCTATCGCTGCACAAAACTTTCTTATTAATTTCTCAGAAAATTAATTTGCCCATAAAGTTATTGCAAAAAGTTAAACAAATGTCGTTATTGTCTGATTTATACAGCGTATCAAAAATACAAAAATGTATTTCTGCAAAATAAAAATCATTAAAAATTAAAAAATCGTTAACGCAAATAAAATTAGGTCATAAGAAAATTAAAAAAAAAATTTAATAATAATAAATAAATAGTTTTTTCCATTATTCATAATTTTACAAAAAAAGCTAATTAGGTGTTAAGGCATATTAATATTCTTTAGTTAACCCGTTCCAAAAGTTCTGTTTTTTTCTTTGATTATCGTAGTCAAATTGTTGTTTTCTACTTTTTGAGCACTCTGTATATTTTACTTCTAATATAACACGAACCAAATTAGTCAATAGTCCAGTTTGTATAAAAAAAATCAATATATTTTGCATTTACTTAACTGCAATAATTAATAGTAGATAGACGCTAATAGTAAAATCTTGCGCATTCACCAGATACAAACCTGCAGAATCGACGCAATGGAAAAACAGGGTTTTAGTCATCGAAATTAAAAGTTTGATTGTATGCAGCCCTTTACAAATTATATTATAATACCTACAAAGTATCCAAGAAGTATGTAAAAAAGTTAGAAATTCTGGTCATAGTTTATTTCGGATTCTGGGATAAACATTTTCACAATACAAGCCTTAATTTTTTATACATGGTGTCCAGATAGGGTGGGGGTATTTGTACCTGCGGTGGCCAAGTAACGGCGCAGTTCAGAGGTGCGCCGTAAGGATAAGTTGTTGCACTACTTTTTGGAGATTTAGTAGCCATGGAATACACCGAAGGACAATGCTATCAGAAAATGGATTAAAATGTTTAAAAATACCGGTTTGACTGTAAAAATTCACAATCCAGGTCGCCCGCGCTCTCTTCGAAGCCACCAAAGATTGAAGAAGTTTCAGTGCGTGAAAATCCATCTCAATCAGTTCGCAAACGCAGTCAAGAACTTCAGATTAAAAAATCGTCGTTGCACAAGATTCTAAAGCAAGAATAACATCTTACAGCCTACAAAACTCAGTTCGTTCAAAAACTGAACGTTACCGACTATTCTCTCCGACTGAATTTTGCAAATGGAATGTTTCAACGTTTCCCAATGTTTGAAAACATTCTGTTTAGTGCCGAAGCGAACTTTCACCTAAATGGTCATGTAAACAAACAAAACTGCCGCTACTGGGGCAACGAAAATCTAAGACAGAAACAAAAAAACCACTACATAGCCCAGAAGTTATTGTGTCGGCTGCCATGTCTGGTGAAGGCCTTATTATACCGACGAGGGCGAACACTTACAGTAAACAGCGAACGATATTATAACATGTTAAGGAACTTTTTGGTTCCACAACTGCAAGAGTTCGAAGGTTTTAATGTAAAAACATGGTTCCAACAAGATGGGGTCACTTGCTATTCCTCAAACCAATTACTTAAAGTTGTCAGTCAACTTTTCCCGGAAAAACCTATCTCTCGTCGAGGCACCATCAACTGGCCTCCCAGAGGACCCGATCTTTCACCCCTTAATTATTTCTTATGGGGGTACCTTACAGAGAAAGTTTAAAAAACAAACCACGAACTCTGTTGCAATTAAAGCACAACATCCGTACCAAAATTGCCGCCGTTACCAGAGAGTTGTGTGGACGCGTAGTGAATTAGAGGAATGTCAGCAGCGCGAGGGTCAATATTTGGACAACATAATCTGTGACACTTAAATTTCCAAATCTTTGTCGAACAATTAAAAAAATGACTGGTAGTTTTTTTATTAACTTACAAAAACGGTGGTGTACCCTTTCTGGAAACCCTGTACAATGACATGAAACACAAAACTTTCTTATTTGTTTGTCCTATTATTATAGTTGTATCAGTATAGGAATAAAAATTCTGCAAAAGTAGCTAAAAAGGTTTAATTTGAACTGGCGGCCGCCTTTGCTTTTTACAATGTGCCGCTTTTCGCACGTGTCTGTAAAAATAGTCCATATAAAAAGCAACGGCGGCTGCCAGTTCAAATCAAACCTTTTTAGCTACTTTTTATGTTTTCTTTTTCTTTTCAAAGAGCACCGGATTTTTTTTCTTATACTGATCCAACTAGACTATGCTAAGAAAATTTCACAAAAAAAAAACTGATTAGGTTTGTAGGCATAATTGTGCCGCTCCAGAAATGCTGATTTTATATTATATTATCAGTGCCAGATTTTTAGTTTTTTAAGGACTCTGTATATATTTCTTTTAATGTAACATCATCAAAACTAGTTAGCAGTAACAACAAATAATAGTGGAACCACTGGACTGTAAAAGTAAAACCTTGCGCATTCACCAGATCTAAAAACTATATAAACTAAATTAATACCTACAAAGTATTTAAAAGTATGTGCAGACGTTAGAAATAATTGTTGTAATGGTTTATTCCCGGATTTTAAAATAGACTTTTTCGCAACACTACACTTAATTTTTTATACAATGACATGAATCTCCAAGAGTGGCTGTTTCGGTACGAGCCACCTACACAAAAAGCATTGATCGTGTGGGGTATCATTTTGAAGGGTCGATTTCCTAGATAAAAAAATCGTAATTTTTGAAAAATTTCTTTCAAAGGTTACCACAAAATGTGCGTAAAAACACTGTTTCCGTCCCCTAAGTTTCCAGGTTTCTGATGCAAAAATGTTTAATATTGTTAAGATAGTGGAAGCATCGGAACATTAAAAACAAAAAAACTGCAGCTTTTTTTTCAGTCTTTTAGTTGCCTAAAAACTTTATTTTTTTAACTTTTCTTGCAGGAAAAGAATCCTTAAATCACAAAAAGCATGGTTTCCTAATTTTGCCGGTTTAACTCAAAAACGGTTTTACAGATAAAAATGAAATGTTTGGGCGTATGCCATGCCAACCTTGACTAATTGATGGAGCTCTTCTATGAAAAAATGATTGCGCAAGCCTGCCTTATACATCTGTCTATCAAATTGAGGGTGCATTAGAAATAAAATAGTCCAACAATAAAGCTGTGAATGACTAAAAGTTGTTCTATTTTTTTTTTGAATCTCAAATAGAACATATCATTTAAAAAAATTATTAATACTACATAGGGGTTCAAAAATTGTTTTACCCCCGAGATTTTGTTTATGCCGTTTAGTGCCTGTATGTAAGAGTATTTTAACGCGTACTTTTCGCACACCCCTTATATTTTATTGGTACTTACGTTGCAAGCCTCAATTTCATTGTTGATATCCTCTGATGGATGGTCCCCAACTTGAAACTCGCGGTCATCAGGTACTTCTAAATTACTAATAAAACTTTTCAACTCCCCAATTTCTCTTTGCAGTCTTCTGTATTCCTGCATCTTCATGCTGCGTATTTTAAGACTTCTCCATTGGCTTAGCAAACCTGAAACAAGATTTTAACAATATACTCTGCAATCCTCCCTGTATTAAGTAAAACTATTTTTAGACTTGACCTAATGATGAAGATAATTATATTGCTTTCTAAAAACAGCTCGGGCTATCCTTTATTTTTGTTTGCATAAACTTAAACAATACACATGTTCAGGTCTGGATTAAATTAGGGTTTGGACTTCGTAGCGCGAATATTACTGCTTAGATCTCACTATTAGGGTTGTAAATATTATTAAAAAGTTTTTTTAATAATATTTACAACCCTAATAGTGAGATCTAATCATGTAAATTTGCTAATTCAGAGTCAATAAAAACCATTTATTTTATAACTAACTTCAGTACTTTTCCGAAATGGAAAGTATTGAAGAGACCAATAAAAATTGTGTGTAGGGGTAGACCTCTTAAAAAGGCGCTGTAGCAATAACATGAAAAGTCTTGCAGACATGTGTTTTTTTTATTCGATTCTCAAAAAAATGAGCTTTTAAAGTTTACTCAGAACACATGGCTATGGTGCCTAGTTTTCCAGTTATGGAATTTAAAGATGACCGATATTATTTGCATGTTTTGTATTATTCCAGATGTGCACTTTCAGGCCTATTTTTGCTAGCAGACATTAGCAGATATTGATTCTTCGGTAAATTTTATATATATATATATATATATATATATATATATATATATATATATATATATATATATATATATATATATATATATATATATATATATATATATATATATATATATATATATATATATATATATATATATATATATAAAAATATTAATTTTAAGCATCCTTTTAATAATAGTTTATTTTTTTAATTCTTAAACTTGACAGTTGAAAATTTTAAAAAGGGGCGGGGTATAGGTAAAATATTTAATTAAAAAAAAATAGGAATATTAAGTTTGTAAACAAAACTTTTAGTTAAATATTGACTTGACTCTCGGAGGCAAAGGCGTTTCACCATAGAAAAATTTACACAAGGAAAGGTTACCCGTAACCAGTACTGGTGTGGATTCTCTATATGTAGTATACATTTACAGGATATAAACCATTCTCCTAACTTTTGAATTGTATTAGTTAACTCGAAAACATCGTTGTTTGATTTACTACCAATTTGACCTAAAAACGGAATATCAACACAAATATATGTATTAAACTTACTCATGCTACAATAACTTATTTAACGAATTCCTCCATAAAAAATTTCCAGATAAATAGTCATTGTTTTTAAGTGACTATATGAGGAGAATTTTTATAATTCTCTGTAGCGAGGTCAGTCACCTGTTATTAAATATAAAAGATGAAAATCCCAAAAGGCGGCAAAATTTTAAAAAAGTTGTATCCCTGAAATCACGTATTTTTAATGTATTTTGACCTACTATGTTAAATTTGATAACGTTTAATAACTTACTGTAATACATAAGGTTTTCACTAATAATCAACCGGCACAAAGGATAAAATAATTGTAATTCAGCAAAGTACCTTTCACGAAAAAAATCATGCAGATTACGATTAAAAATAGTGCAAGGCATCAACTAACTGTGGAAATTAAACAATAAAAAACTTGTTTTACCGGTAACGATGAAGTCATCAAAATTAACTTTGTACTTTCTCGTCCGACTTTTGTGTTCTGTAAACACTCCCATACAATAATTAAATTAGCTTAGGAACAAATTAAATTAATTACGTTTAGGATATTTAATCCATTTTAAGCATACCTAAATCAAAACACAATAAGAGCACTGCTTCACTTCTTTGGTACCAATATACAAGTTTAACTATAACAAGAGGTTTCCAATTACACAGCAGATAAGTTACGCAGGTACTGCTTTATTTCCTATGCATTACTGTCAAGAGCTCACTGGTATACATTTGTTCTGATTTTTTTTGCTTCTTGATCTACGAGCATCACTTTACACTTTCTTTTTTATTTAAAAATTTGCGCTGGGTTCACGACTACCTGTTTAGTCCGTTGCTTCACATGATAATAAAAAGATATAACTGCTTTCTTTCTTCATGTAAAAACTAGTTGTGACTCTTTCCGATTAAGAGTGAAACTGCCTACATTAATTTAATTCAAGATGAAATATCTTTAATAAAAAACATATTGTAACCCACACAAGGGAATGTAGGATGACCGCAAGGTTAGCAATAAAGTTAAAAGTTGTTTTTTAAAACGTCCATACAGATCTTAAGGTTGAGTCAATCGTGTTGGAAGGTTAATACAGTTTTTTGATAGTAAGACAATTTGGTTTGTAAAGATGTAAAGTTGCGGTAATTTAATCTTGAAAAGTTAACTTTTCGCGTGTTTTTATTTTGATCATTTATAATTTATTACTAGAAATAAAACAAAAAGTCTTAGAAATGTTTTATTTGTTTAAAAAAGAAGAAACTAAAATACTCTAAAAAAATCATTTTTATATATTTTACTATTTTATAGGCTCCATTTTCAGCCAATACATACAAAACAATACATAAAATACAAACCTAACAGGCGTTTTGTAATTTTATTTTTATTATGCTAGAGGCATGTTAAGGACTATGTTTTTTTTTGTGTTTCCAGTCACTTGTTGAAATAAGGCAGTTAATGCTAATTTAATTATTTTAGTTATAATTGACAATTAGACAATGTACTGAACCTCATTTTTCAACTATAGCTAACTAATAATTTGACAACTAAAGTGTATCGCATTTAGTGTATTCTTTTTATGCTCTAGAACAGCCCGGAATGACACCCTAAGTGTTTCTTTTATATGGACGTCATTCTAATCATAATTAATCTTGATAATTCAAGAACGGTTCTGAACGGTTCTACAGGTTAAAAAGCATATACTAATTGTCTAATTGGCAATAGTGTCAATCATAACCATAACCACAAATTCATATTCATTTTTCCGATTTAAATACACAAATTTAAATGTACTACTTTATTTAAAAATATACAGACACCCAAATAACAACATTTTGTATACGAGGAGAGTTAAAGTTGGCTGTAACTTTTTATTTACCTACAATAAGTATATCGCCGCCTAGGGCCACAAGGGGCCAAGCACGTATTTTTTAGGTATTTGTAAAAACAGTATCCTAAAACCCTACGTTACCTTGTGTAAAAAGGTGACAAGCACTAAATAGTCTGGTAAATGGAGTTTATGTATTGATCCTCCTGAGCGTTGTAGGAGTTTCCTCCTTTTTTAGATGGACGCTAAGCCACTCATGCACAAACTCGGCAACATCATCATCCTCCTAAAATTTTAAGCCACCTCTTTCTAGCGTAAAATGGTGAACCCAGGTTATGTCGTAAGTAAGTAAGAAATTAAAATTGCATCACCTTGATCTTAGTATCGCTTAAAAATCTCAGTGGAGACTTCAACACGTCTCTGTTTTTGTTCCATAGTATGCATTTTGAGTACCCATCTTGATGATTTCCTTGACGCTACCTACACTAATTTGTTATGTTTGTGATACTTTATGGACAACAATTTTCCTATTGGCAAAAATAGGGTCTTTTATCAGGTTAATGTTTTTTCCGTTGGCAAGATTAGTCCTTTATTAGATCAATGTTGGGTTGTCTTGTCAAAAAATTTGGGACGTCTTATATGAAGCAAATATTTAACTATTGAACAGCTGTCCTTTAACTTTTTACGACAATTAACACACCTAGCTTTTTGATAAGGTGACTTCCCCGTATTGTATTTATAGTATATGCAAAATATCACTAGTCAATTCCTGGTCATATTTGAACCTCCCTCGTATTTAAGTTAAATAATTTTTTTTTGATATGTAAAGCTTTATGTTTATAACTAACACTTCTAGTAATTTTGTTTAGCTCACAAAGAAAGCGCCCTCTTATATATTAAAAAAAAAGTTGAAATACACAAAAAGTAAATAAACGCTCTTAAGATGACTGTTTAATTTCGCTCTCGCCATTTCAGTATTTTTTAATGTCTCCAAAAAATTTTAAAAACTGAGCTCTTTTTTCATATAGACGCAAAAAAATAAATCATGTATGGGCTGATAAAGTTGACAAACGAAATACAGATATTTTAAAATTTTTGTTTTATTGCGCGTCTTACTTTTAAATAGTTATAAGTAATAAATAACTCTACTTAAAATGGCGAATGCGTAACTGAGAATAATTTATCCTATCATTCCTTTGTATAAAAGCGGCTTGTTGGTAATTCGTTATAAGGTACTAGCTGTGGTACTAGTCCTATTCGCTTTTTAAATTAAAAAAGTTTTAGGTAAATTTATATTTCACACAAAAAACGCACTTTACTTGTGTTATGCAAGATGGATAAGAGTCACGACACTGTTTTACTCTGCAGCAATATATTATCACATACTTACCTGTTAATATATTTGTTATTGTTTTAAAGTCATTTATAAACTATTCATAGCAAAACACTCAATGTACTACTAGCTATTATAGTTTATTATTTAAAATATCTACATTGGGGGGACATAGCTTAAAATAGATTGTGGTATTGCGTGTTGTTCCTTCTGATTAGAAAACCAGCAACGCTTCGAAACAAGTTACTGCTTCGTATGGTCGATACCGTTAGGTAGTTCTCGCGGGTTTTGTTTTAACGTGATTACGATAACGGTAACGATTTTACGTTAAGTTATTTTCAAGTCTGTTTAACACGATCATATTTTTAATAACATTTCGGCGCGCAGAAATAATATCAAAAATAATTATCCGTTGCAAATAAGTATTTTTACAATTAAATTCGACATTCAAAATGTAAGCATTAAATTTAGAACTCGTCCTAATTGTCGTCACAAAAACGCACGTAGAAGTGCGTAGAAATAATAGTTTGGTCTGACAGAAGGTAAAAAACGTAAAAAATAATAGTATAATAAACAGGAAAATAAGCGTATTTTAGTTGAAGCTTTAAAATGTTTTTTTACTACTTTAAACTAGTACTATAAAAGTCGTGGTCCCGGGAATAAGTGTCGGGCCTTTCAAACGAGTACGGCAAATACCGTTGTTTATATGCAGTGAAAAACAAGAATTGTACCAATAAACACGCTGAGAGTTTATTATTTAACATACTGAAAATTCCTTTACTCTCTTGCCTTCTTTTTAAGTCATTGCCTGATTTCCCTGGACCTTGCATTTATTTTCCTTATTAGCAAAAAAAAAATGTTAAAAATGCAAATAAAGATGGATCTATCCTCTATTTAGATAGTTTTGTAGGTTTTATTACTTAACTTATGTTTTTCATTCGATTTGATAAGTATAATGGGTTTATAGAAGACTAATTACCATGAAGTAGGCTCAGTGCCTTAAATTTCAATATGATACATAATCGGCCGAGTGATGATTGCGTTGTTAAATATAGCAATGGACTTAGCAATTGTTAAAAGTTAACAACGGTTTAGAATGTTTAACAAAACGTCATTGTCAGTGTTATTCAACGATTTTAGTAGGCAACCTGTCAAAATCTGCCATTTTGTTAAACATTCTAAACCGTTGTTAACTTTTAACAGTCCATTGCTAAATTTAACAACGCGATCATCACTCGGCCGAATGAAAACTAGATTTAATATAATCAGAAAATATCGTAAAATGATTTAAAGTAATTGACATTTGTGAAAGACACTTATTGTTTTTTTTTTCAAATTTAACTTCGCAAAAGTCGTAACACACAAATATCAATTTAAAAGCAACGCTCCTTTCTGCGATTGCGATATTGTGTTCTCTGTTTAAAAGAGGAAAACCAACTGCTTTGCTGTTTTTTTAAAGATCTTTGCAGATAATAGGTTAAGCTTAGTTCCTATAGAGGTGAAGGCCCGGACCAAGTGTAAAAAAAGCTCTGGGCTTCTGCAGCAAATTAAAAAAAAAATGCATGTGTCTGAAGAAACGTATTATAGAAACAAGTTTCGCACATTTACACGTTAATAATGGATTTTGGTTATTGACTGCGATTTTGAATACATTTTTATTAAGCAGGTGTAGCTCTATCTATCAGAAGACTTGAATAAATGTCTGTCAAGCTAAAAAAGGGTTTCTTAGAGTAGTATTTTTCGAAAAAGCAAAAAGTGCATTTACAATATGACACAATAAGATCGATCATCGATTACTTACTTTTATTAAAAAAAAATACAAAATCGTAAAGTTAAGCATCCCGGCTCGAGCCTGAAGGTAAAAGTTTTGGCAAATATATTATTTTTGTGCCTTTAAAGTAGTTTTTCTTAAGGGTCGTATTTGACGGTTGTTTTTTTAGTATTTGTCAAGCTACATATATTTTTTTTAAATACAAACGTGTACCTCTTTGGAGTAAACAAAGCTTATTTTTTTAACCAATATTTTGACGTATTGTATTTATTTTACAAATTTGCTTTAATAATTTATTTAAACGCATTTAATATAGGAAATATTACACAGGGAAAGGGCAGCCTTAAACATATAACATCATTTCCACAACACCCAGTATTTTGACCACTGTACTGTCGTACGTCCACATAAAACAAATTTTATCCATTAACCATCTACCCAGTGAAAATGAAATATACAGTTTTTTTGTGCTATTTTTGATTTTAATCTAATTGACACAAAAACAGAAAGCACTGCTCCTCAACGTAGTCACTCAGAAAAATCAGTCAGGCACGGGCAACTGTGGATCAAAAAAAAGTGCCGAGAGTTCAACAGGAGCCAAGCATCCTCGTCTATTTACGTATCAAATTTAAGCCGAAGGGTAATCGTCGGTTTTCATACAGGTCCCAATCACCCAACTTATCAGAATCTTTTATACTAAAACAACCACCAAGTTGGCTTCTGAAACACAGACATATTTAGGTGACTTGGTCGATGTCAGGTACTAAAAACTTTAATTAATATATTTTCCCAATATGCTCCAGCGTTAATGTGAGATTATACCCAGACTACCACCACATAATATGCTTAACAGTTGATACCGCTGTATTTTTGATTAGTCCATTTTGGCTTACTTATTAAACATGTTGGTTTAAAACACAACCGTTGGTTTAAAGCACAACACAAACAAAACTTAAGGGTACATTGCCCATAGATAATAAATATATTTTATTACATTTTTTATTTTTATTTGTGTTATTGTGCATCTAGTAGGATATTGAGTATCCCTTTTAATTTTTAGGGATAACATTCTGAAACACTCTGTATACATACTTAAGATTCTGTGATCGCGTTTTTACAGTAATGTTTTGAGGTACAAATCATTGTATAATGAAAAATTAACACGTGTCAAAAAATCGTAAATCACAAATTTATTGGCTATGATGATAACGCCATATTTACAGCTTAAAGCTTTTAAATAGAAGTATTGCATAAGCAGGTAATAAACGATGTTTTAGTAAAGGCGCGTTGCCAGGACTATGCAGTGTCGCCAGCGACAAACCAGGAACCAGAAGAAGCTGAGGATTTATTGACAAATTGACCCACTCCTTTAGCGCTAGCAATATAAGTATGCTCTCGAGTTGATTTTTTTAACTTTAAAACTTGTTGCTGTGGCACTAGCTATTAATAAATGTTCTATTTGTTTAGTTTTGTGTTTTTCGAAGTTTTTTGCTTAATTGGCAATTTTTGCTAATAACAAAATAGATAAAATAAAATTCACTTATGTTTATGTTTGTTTACCCAAACCCAACTTAAAATAAAAAAATCCGTGACTGTCGCACCGCACAGGTGATGTCGCGGCGTCAGATCACCTCAGCGACACAATCGAAGGGGGTGTCGCTGGCGACATATCGAAGTTTTGGGAACACGTCTTAAAGGCGAATACACTTCACCCTTTCGATCTAGCCATCATTTAACTCGTTCAGCAATTAGGATTGTTGTTCATTTTTGCTCTCGCTACTTTTGTTTTTGGGTAATAATTCTGCTATATGATTTTTTTCTTAAAATATGAGCAAATAAAGCTTTTTCGAAGTTACGCACTCAAATTTTTAAATCATACAAAAATTTATTTATAAATTTATAAGACCGATAAACAAGACAACTATTGTTTTGTGGGCTTTAATAATTTGTGAATTAGCTTGTTTGGTTTGGAATACGGGTGCTCAAGATATTATGAGCTCTACTTGCTTAGATTTTAGAAAAAACAAAATATATCAGAAATATTACGAAACAACTAAAATTGCGATTGCGGAACTGAACAACAGTCTTAAAGTACTGGGATTGAGGCATAGGCAATAATACTCTTGGGGCGACAAGGAGAAGGACAAAAATATTTCTTTTCTCCCTCTCTTATAAACTGTTTGCTAGGTAAAACATAGCCTAAGGAATGATTCTAAAAAGGAGAGGGAGGTGAAGACTATAAAAAGCAAAATTTAAAGCAATAAACATTTAATGCAAAACCATGCTGTTATAGGCAAGAAAATAGCATACAAAATTTAACATAATAAATAGATTTCATGCCCTTAAAATCTAAATATGTATTAATATCACAAACAACAAATTAAAGAAGTCGATAATTAAAACCTAGGTAACTTTTAGCTTGCGTACACGTTTGAACTTGCGTAAAAAGTACACAACTATTTCTATGGCTTTCTTTAATAAAAAAGATAGCAAAGAAGTCCAAGTGCAGGAGATAAATATAGGAAACCATGTCCTACCTGTCGTGACTGCCTTGTCGCCAGCAGACATCTTGTACTCGTCTGATGATTCTGTTATATGATTCAGAAGTGCGATATGGCGGTCACAATTTGAAACCAACTCCTCCTGAAATAAATAGAAGAAGTCATTTAGGAAAAGTTTATTTTTAAATACACATAAAAAAGGTAGGTAGCAAGCAAAAAACCAATCAAAATATCTAACAGACCAAAGATTGTTTTTAAAATCCCATAAAAAAAATGGTTTTGCTCGAAAAGCAGTACATATTTTGGGTCCTTCAAGCCTTCGAAAAAAAATCTGCCTTTAAAGGCAGAGCCGAACTCTTTGCTAAGCAATTTACTGCCAATTCTACTCTTGATCTTATTAGAGATGAAGGAAAACGTTAAAAGTCAGCTAAAACAACCATTTTTGCAATTCTTCTTTATTATCCAAAAACTAATAAAACTATGTAGGGGGGGGACTTATACTCAAGTTTTATTTTTATGTCAAAAGTCTAGTTAAGTAACCATGTAAATGACAGAATTATGAAAATACAAACTTATTTTAAAATACATATCATATTATTATTTTTACTAAAACTTCATTATTAAAAAAAAAAATAAATTGACTTAAAATTATTGTTTTACCTTACAATTTAATAAAAAACTTAAAACTTAAGATAAAGATGTACTTTTTATTACTAGAGACTACAGCAAGTGGTTCAACAAAGAATCCATAGTGGCGTAAACTATGTTCCAAACCCTTAAAAGTGTTAATATTGGCGATCTGCGTTAACATATTTTTTTTACGTTGAATGTAACACTCAAACATATGGTTTTATTAAAATTTAAAAAAAAAACTTCTTTCTGAGAACGTAAAGTTAACTTTTAAGGCCCCATATTATAAACGTGTCGGTAAACTACGCAAAAAATCAGTACATTACATTTTCTTTTAGAAAATTTATCTTTTAGTTTAAAATATATAGTTTAAGCGGTACCGGAGTAAGCATAGCAAGTAAAGCATAGTTTTTACCGTAACTAGTCATTAAGTAGCATGGATTTTTTCCATCTGTGGTAATTTATCTGAGATCTGATAAGTGCTCGACTTGTACAAGTGCGTCGCGCTCTTTCTCCTTGGAATGGTGATTTGGCTTTTACATCAAATCATTTATGGTCTGGGTTTCTTAATTTTTTTTAGGAAAACATGTAAGTACTTGTTATTAATAAAAAACTCTAATTTAAGATTAGATTCTTTATAGATAAATTAGCCATGATATTAAAAAAACAACCGCAATTAAAACCACAGAAGTATAGATAATCCGACATTATAATACCCGGCCTAAAAGAAACAACAATGACACATTAATGTCACATCTGATTATTTATTTGTCCTTAGCGTGTAAAACAAGGCCATCAAGGCGTATTATTTGAATATGGTATAAAACTTTTATTTGAAAAAAAATAATTGTAAGGGTGAACAAAATCAAAATTACAAAAGATGGCATATTTTGCATTAAAAACAATATACTTACTAAGGCATACAATAATAAGGAAGTTTAATTTTAATTTTTGGTGATATAATTATCAAACCTTGGTCATTTCTTTTGGGAGTTCAAAGGAAAATTGTGGGATTTTTTTAAGAATATTTAATTAATTGCATTATATTGGGCTTTATATTTACTAAGAGTCTTGACATAAAAACAAAACTTAATTATAACCCCTTCTAGATACGTTTATTAGTTTTTGGATAATAAGGAAAAACTGCAAAAATGGTAGTTGTAGCTGACCTATATATAAAGTATGAGGTATCATTGAAAAGGTTATTTAATTTGCAGCCGACTGGTAAAATATATAATTTGTTTCATTTAAAATACCCAAGTTTGTGTAATAACTTTAAAGGCTTAAAAATCAGTATGGCACTGGAATCTACTTAAAAATGTACAAAATATTGCCATATCTCTAATATTAACGGATATACAGAACCTTCGTAAAATCGACAAAAATTCACAGATTTAAAATTGTTTTAAAAATCCGTCCCCAGTATATACAAATAGAATTGTTTTATCTATAACGGTTTTTTTAATACTCCGAAATACAACCAAAAAATACACCTTTCTAATAAGCCTCTAGCCCATATATTTTTATTAGCTAAAAATTACATAAATAACGCTTCTGCCAATTTTTTTTTATACGCAATTCAATAACAGAATTACAAGCATTTAAAATTCAAATATAAAACTTTTGTGCGAAAAGCATATCTACGTCCCAAGGGGCTACAGAGTTCAAAAACTACATCTCAAATGAGAGCAGAATGAAAACTAAAAAGTTGTTTATTTAAAAAGTAAAATACTATAATTTGCTTATCTTCGTTTAACAAAATCACATTAATAAAAACGTATTGCATTGGTTTAAAAAGTAAGTAACTAAGGTTACAACAATAAAAAATGTATTGCATTGGTTCAAAAAGTCTGTAATCATGACTACTTACGAGGTGTTTTTCTTAAACGGTAATAAACAATTTTTAGAGCTTTAACCTGTTTTTTGTGGTAATTGCGATATATTTTGACGGTGTAATTACCCTTATCATTTATTATATTGCATATTTATTTTTTTTTTATCTTGGGACAGTCCACGAAGGCTGATGCCTAAGTACTAACGCACCGTGGGTGTCTTCAGTGTGGTGAGAGGGAGTTTGTTCACACAGGACTTAAATTTTTGGAGATTGGGAGGAGAAGGAAAAACTTCTGCGGGTAGCAGGTTGCATAGTCTTGACACTCTAGGAATAAAGGAACGAAGAAAGCGGGAAGTTCCGGGCTTCTCTAACTGAACTGTAAAAGGATGCATAAAAGTTGCACTACGTGTTGCTCTGTTGGGAGCTGCCAGAGAAGGAATAATACTGGCCAATTCCTCTGAGCAGAAGCCGTGAAAATACCTATAGAAGAGCGACAGATCCCCTACAGCTCGACGATGGGCAAGAAGAGGAAGCCTTTCTGTGAGCGTTGGATCATTAATAAGACGAACAGCTCTTTTTTGAATGGAGTCCAGAAGGCTAAGTGTTGTAGGGGACGCCATTCCCCAGACATGAGAACAATATTCCAAAGAGGGTCTGATTTGGGATACATACAGAGTGTACAGATTGGAAGAAGAGAAATATTTTCTGGCTCGAAAGAGGAATCCAATCTTTTTTGAAGCTGCCGAAGCTATGGATGAAATGTGTTTGTGCCAGTTGAGGTTATTCTCAAAAGTAACGCCGACTAGATTAAACGACTCTTTGTTCTGCAGAACTTGGCCGCTCATATGTAAGGGATGAGCATTCGCAGATTTTTTTCGCGACAGCGAACATGACTGTGTTTTTGAGGCATTAAACTGAACACGATTTTTGGCGCCCCAATCCAAGATAAGTTTGAGGTCTTGTGAAAGAGATATCTGCATTGACCTGCGCTGGTTTTCAAAATCAGAATTACACGGTGGCTTAAGAAATTGAATACTAGAGTGGAGGGTACTATCGTCAGCAAAACTATGAATGGGATTGATTGTGGAAGAGAGAAGATCGTTAATGTGTAGAAGAAACAGCGTGGGTGCCAGCACTGAGCCCTGGGGCACCCCAGCATTTATTTGGTAGAAGCTGGAGGAATGACCATCTACACTAACTGATATACGTCGATTAGAAAGGAAACTGGAAAGCCAAGAGCAAAGCTTAGGTGGAAGACCGTAAGAAGGAAGTTTGTTAAGAAGCCCATCATGCCAGACCTGATCGAAAGCTTTGGATATGTCAAGAGCAACGACCTGGGATTCACCAAGAAACTCAGGGACTTGTTCCAGTTGTGTGAGACAAAGGAAAGAAGATCAGCTGTGGATCTACTGTGACGGAATCCATATTGTCTATCATGTAAGATCTTATGTTTTTCCAGATACTTTAAGATTTGGGAATTAATGAATTTTTCCATTACCTTGCAAACAACTGAAAGAAGAGATATAGGTCTATAGTTAGAAGGGAGACTTTTGGATCCTTTTTTGGGGACAGGTTGCACACGTGCAGCTTTCCAACTCTCCGGGAAAATGCCCGTGTCGTAAGAGATTCGAAAGAGGCGAGTTAAGATGGCTGCAAGCTCGGGAGCACATTTTTTAAGACGATTGCTGGTATGCCATCCAGCCCAGACGATTTTTTAGTATTAAGAGAAGAAAGAATACGCTTGATCTGTTTGACTTTAAAAATTATATCGGACATTTTATGAGAAACAGGGACAACTGTTGGAAGAGGAAGATTAATAGGAGGATCAAGCGTAGAATTGGCAGCAAATTGTTTGGCAAATAGTTCGGCTTTTCCTTTGGAGGTAGAGACAATTCCATCTTCAGAGATTAGGGGTGGAAAAGAATTTGTGCAAAAGTTCTGACTAATATTTTTGGCAAAGGACCAAAAGGCTTTACTGCCATTTGAGCAAGAGAGAACTTTATCTTTTATTCGATTGTTAAAACTGTCTTTTGCATCTGAGATGGTCTGATTATACTGATTTCTTGCTTCGATGCTAGCCTGTCGATTTTCGGGACTGGGGTTTTGAAGAAACTTTTTGTGGGCTTGAAGTTTTAAAAGTCTGGCTTTGTCACAGGATTTAGAAAACCACGGTTTGTGATTTGAAGTTATGGGGTTCTTTTTAGTGTGGGGAATATAGGTCTCAATGCCTAGTTGAATTGTTTCGGTAATTTGTTTACATATTTCTGAAGGATCGTGAGTAGAAAAGCAGGTAGGATTCCAAGGGTAGCTGGCAAAGAAATCTCTTAGACCATCCCAGTCGGCCGAATTGTAGTGCCAGATGGTTCGTGGCGGCATGCTTTCAGTTGCCTCAAAATGAGTGGAGTATGATACGCTGACCAAGCCATGGTCAGAGCGACCAAGGGGAGCAGTTACTAATGCTTGTTAGAGTTCGGGGGTGGAAGTAAGAAAGAGATCTAGGGGGTTAGAATTATGGGTGGGAACCCTAGGAAAGTAGGTAGGTTCCATAATTAGATTGGTGAGCGAGTTGCTGATTGCGAAATTTTCTGCTGCTCTGCCTTGTGTATCAGTTTTTGTGGAGCCTAGCCAATCCTTATTATGAACATTAAAATCCCCGAGGACGATTACTTCGGCCAATGGAAACTGGGAAATAATATTGTCGATCTTTATTGAAAGGAAATCAAAGAACTCGTTGTAGGAATTGTCAGACGGGGACCGGTATATACAGCAGATGAATTTAGTAGAAGATCTGAAAGTAAGTTTAAGCCAAAGAATATCAGGCCTACCCGATTCGAGGTTAGAAACCCTAACACAAGCCAGGTCGTTGCGAACGTAAGCCCAAACGCCGCCATGGGGTCGAAAAGATGAAATGAGTTCATAACCTGGGAAAAGGAGGTGGTTGGTTGCTGTTTTGGGACTTATTTGGGTTTCGGTAAGAAATAGTATGTGGGGTTTGGAGGATTGAAGATAATGGTGAACAGAGTTCACGTTAGAGTTAAGCCCACATATATTTGTAAACGATATCAGACTTTTCGATGGTGGCCCCCCAAATGTACCCCTCGCCCGGAGAACCGAATGGAGGGGTATTTTACCTCCGGATAACTTTACGTTCGGGTGTGCCATCATCATTTTTTCCAAATTTTAGTGGAGTGGAAAAAAAAGAGAAAGGAAAAGAAAAAGAAAGAAGAGGAAGAAGGAAAACTAAAAGAGAAAGAAGGGGGAGGAAGAAGGAAAACTGACTCACCGCCCAGAACTCGAAACGTACTAAGACTTCACGAGTCCTTTAAAGGGCAAGTGGGGTGGTACCGCCTCAGGCGAGGAAAGCTCCTCTACCACCTACTAATGCCACCCTTTACCCCCCCTAAACCCTTTAATGCCATTAAACCGATTTATTCAAGAAGGGACGCGATGGATTTTCTCTTTTTACTTTGAATGAAATAAATTAACGAACCAAAACAAATTAACATTGGAATTTGGCAACTTTTGTCTGACGACAAATTGGTCCGACGACAAATTTAAAGAGCTAGACGTGAACTTTAAATCATAATTACATGGACATGGTTCTTTGATAGGCATAGGAAGAAATTTGACGGGTTATGCAAGGGACCCACTGTGAATGTATATGTGATTCGTATTAATCTTTAATATAAACAATAAAACAGGAAGTAACACTAATTTTTACACACATCCGAAATCGAACTTTGCTTGAAATAGTGTCCTTACGTCTAAAAAATACAGAGCTTAACTTTGCTCGACAAAAGCTTTGGTATGCTTTTATACGAATTTGGTATACAGAAGGGCCCAAAAAATTATAAACCGTTGGAAAATTAGCAGTTGAAAATGACAACTTAAAATTTATTAAAAATTTATCAAAACCTTTACTTACAATTTCACTTGTTACGTGATGAATTCCTTCCTTAACATGATCAAAGACGTCTTGTGCGTACTTCAGCTGATCCCTTGAGTCGTTTATTAATTGTTTCAAACTCTCCTCATCGCTGTTAGATTCTTCAGCTGCCTGAGCTTGCGCTAACACTTTTCTTTTAAACTTTGGCGACATGTCTGAGAATGCTGACCAGTCTGACTGACTGTCGATAAAATTTCTGTAATCTTCGCCGAAATTAAGAAGCCTTCTTGCCGCATCTGAATCATGAGACTCACTGTATGGTTCTGACAAATAGTTTTCCTAAAAACAGAGCATGTAATTAAAACAAAATATTTTTAAAATTTAATACACATTAACATATGGTAAATTAATAAAAAAAATTCAAATATTTTTAATTGTGGGCCATTTTCAACGTTTTTTTGGCCAAGAAATTAAAAAAAATCATATTATTTTTTAATATCCCCATTTCTATTTACCAGGAACAATGGCATTACCTACCGCTCTTTTTTTAATCTTTGGACAGTCCACATAGACTTAAAGTCCAAGTACTAACTCACCGTGGATGTTTTAAGTAAAGTAATAGACAGTTTATTAGCGTAGGACTAAAAGATTTTAAGCTTTGAAGGAAAGGAAAACACCCTGTAGGCAGCAAGTTTCCCATTGAAGATACTCTACGGATGATAAAACAAAACAATTGAAAGTTCGGAACCCAAATCTAGACGAGTAATTATGTATATCTAGAAGAGTGACCATCTACAATAACTGATATACGTCGATTAGAAAGGAAACTGGTGAATCCGGAACATTAAAATTTAAGTGAGCCTAAGATTCGCACAAGGAACTCAAGAAACTTGTTCGAGTTATATGAGACAAATGAAAGAAGATCTGCTGCGGATCTTTTGTGGATCCATACGGTCTTTTAAGTATAATTTTGTGTTAAAGTGTGTGATAATAAATTTTTTCGTTGTCGTACAAACTGAGAGAAGACATAGAGGTCTATAATTAGATGGAAGAGTTTTAATTATTGCTATAAACGTAAAAACATAAGGTAAAGGAAGTGAGACTTTGGCTTTTCTTTTCACATTTATGTTTTTGTTAGATTCAATCTGTTTTAGCTATTGTTGTATTAAGAAAATAATTTTTCTTGATGATCAAAAAACTCTTACGATGTTTTTTAAGCCAAGAATTAAAATTCCAAAAATTTTCTTCTGCACAATGTTAATTGAGTTTTTAACGATTCACACTCTAAATTCTACTAAGTATTTAAAAAACACTGTCAGTAATATGAACCGAAAACATAGATACAGTAATTGTAAGTTTACCTGATAATTATCCCAAGCTTCAGAAAGTGAACTGGATTCTGTAGCATTAAGACTGCATTTGCCGGGACTGTCGTCTCTTATTTCTGTACCATGCAAGTATCGTTGTTTTAATCCCACTTTAAAATTTGTCATGCTAAAAACACAAAGAAAGGATTACTGTTTTTGATCTTTTCTTTCTACAATTTTTGATTTAACAGTGATGCAACTATTTTAGTTATTATCTCCTATGTTAAAGCAAATACCTTAGACGTTTTAAACGATATTATTTGTTACATAGTTCTCTAACGTATTAAGGAGGCCCTTTTCTTATGTAACATATTTCCTGTGCTAAAATTTGGTTAACACCAAAACTTCTAAAATAAATACAATAACTACGTAGTCGACCTCAGAAGTTTCTGGGCTAACTAATTTCTTGTGCGAAAGTTAGACCTGACTCTGCGCAGCATTTGACCCGACATTTGATATTAGGATCTGTGCTGTGATATTACTATGCCTTAAAAAATGTTCTTTCGACAGTGATTTAAAATAAACATGTATTAAAATTAGGCCAAGAATCTTGAAAAAATGGTTCTCGCTCCTGTGGGCCTGGGAAAGCCAATACTTCCGAAGCTATAAGCCTGGTAGAGACCAAAATACTTAGTAACACACGTTTAAAAACTAAGAAAGTCACAGCAGTGTTAGAACTTTCTAAATGAAACAGCTGTTTTTACAATCATTAAGAACCATTTACACATAAACAAGATTCTGCAAGCTGGGTACACCGATTTTTTTTTGGGAGTACAAAAACTAGGATGTTTACTGTTACATACAGTTTTTAGACGAGTATTGTCTTAACCCTAGACAATTTTTAGACTTGGTTACTATGTGATTACCTTGTTAAAACCCTTTGTCAAACAGGAAGTCAGTGAAGTAGATAAAACCAGAAGAAGCACCCTCTGGGAATTTTGTTAAATGACTTTAAAGAAAGAAATACGTAGAGTACTACGCAGTTAATAGATTATTTTGCAGCAAAGGACAAAAACTATTTTTTTCCTGGTGTAAAGATGCTAATAAGATTTTTTTATTTTTACTTTTCGACCTCGGACTAGAAAATTTTGAGATCGCCTACGTACGTATTTTAAGATATTAATAAATTTTTATTTTAAAAAAATATAGAAAAATGTGATATGAAAATAAATAAATATCAAATAAAAACAAAATAATTTAAAAGAATAAGAATAATAAACTAGCAAATTCCTTAAGGTCAAGCTAAGATTTTGTGAAATTTTTGTTATAAAATCAAGAAAATTGCTTGTTATCAACTTTCAGCTTAGCATTCTGCAAATCCTATTAAATATTACTTGTAATTATTTTAGGGCCGTTATTCTTGAATCAATAACCGATCATATAACATCCTTAACACGCACAAGAATTTAAAAATTTGCTGGGCAAAAGTGTGAAAGAATTAGATTATTTTTAATTGCCTTAAAGATTATCTGTAATGAACCTCCTAGGTACACTATATAAAAGCAAGTTATATGTCAATAATAAAATATCTCTATAGATAAAACAGACTGATTCTTACCGTTTTCGGATATCATCATCACTTTCAGCTCCGCTAGTTGTAGAGGTTTCACACCATATATGAGGAAATAATTCACAGCTGACGGGTCGCTTGAAGTGTGGCGTTCGTGACTTGCTTTCTGTAGACTGTATCCAGAAAATGATCCTGATTTTATTAATAAGTTTCTGTTGTGCCTATTTGTGCCTGGGCTGTATATGAGATGTGGGTCTGATTTGCCAAACTAAAAACAAATTGAAATTAAAAAAGAGTTAGGCCACCTATGTTTCAATCAAAAATACATTTTACTTTTAGAAATAGAGAAAATATTAGACTTTGCATTGGGATATCTGGATGTTGAAGAATTTAGAAGGTCATAGCAGAGTACCTTTAATTACAAAATGATTATCATTTCTTCCCTAAGTTTAAAATATTTACTTACCAGTGCCTTCTTTTTCAATTTGGACTTCTTTCTTCTCATCGGTGATGCTTTTTCAGTAACCAGAGGTGATATTTCTTCAACCGTTGATGACGTAGAGTTGTTGCCGTTAATGTTAAAACTATTTGTGCTTAATGCTGTGAATCTGTCCAAGATTTTCGGTGATAAGTTCATTTTGTGCAAAGCTGATTCCGATATTGAAAAGCTGTTTATTCTGAAATATTATAATTTATATTTATTATTTATGTGACATGGTAAATAACAAAGCTAATGCCGTTAATTTAAAAAGATGTCGTAGTTTGAATAAACATTTTGCTAAGTGATTTTATTTATTACACATTAACAAGATACTTACCCTGTATTTTGTGTTGAGGTACCCAGTTGAGAACTACATGATCCACACCAAGTCCTGTTGCCATTTAATTCCGGATAAGAAGTATTCTGTGAATCTCTTAATGTCATCGTACTATTATCAATTTCTTCAGAAGTTTGCGATTCTTTTTCATCTTCTTCTGCGCTAGCGTCACAACTGTCATCAGGGTTTTCCATGCTGAGCCATTTATTTATTCGGGACATCTTAAGTGAGTTGCTTCGTTCGATTTTTCTGCACTTTTCCGGACTTACTAGTTCTTCAGCCTTTTGTACGAGCAAGCGCAGTTCGTGTTCCGATATGATCTTGGCTTTTGGAATGATTTGTTCTTCGACATCTTCAATTCTGCTATCTTCATCAATTTGCATCATGATGGTTGGGACTACAGCATTATCGGTTCTTGTATAGGTCCATTCTTCCTCGGAGGTCTCGTCTAAGGTACTAGTTTGACCATCCGTTTTAGGGAGAGTGAAATTATCAACCTTATCCATATCGGAGTCGGTGTCTTCGTGCCTAAAGTAATATGTTGCTAGGTTTGGGGCCTTTTTGTTGGACTGTGTAAACTGTGAGATATCTGCGCCTAAAGATCTGGCGCCATCTACAACATCAATTCCATTCGTGTCTTCAGATGCAACCTTCTCGCTCATCACGATTTCATTTGTTTCTACTGCAAAATCATCGTCCTGAAACAAAATAAAGTATAATTAGTTTTTAATAGCACTTTGTGATTGTCAAGGTTTAGTTTTAAATTTAGACAATATTTAAAACATAAGGAAAATGAAATTAACAGAGGCCAAGGCCTCAATATGCGTTCTTAATATAACAGAAGTTCTTTGTTCTAATAACACAATAACTAATGATATACAGCGTTTAGCAAAAGTTTTTAACCGTATATAAAAAACATATCTTACTTAGTATTTCTACTGTTGGCTACAGAAATAATTTTAATTTCTGTATAAGAGGAAATATTTCTTTTTAGGTCAGTGACATTACCACGTCGTTTTAAAGCTGCTTTAACTGTATGGTTAAACATACTAGGAGGGCTATCACGAAGTTTAAAAAAATAATGACCTCTTATATTGTAACGAAGTATTATTATAAGCGATAATATTGTATAGATACAGGTTTTGCAGAACAAAAAAGCAATCAAGCAAGTTAGTCTACCATAACACAGGGTATACAGAATCATATTAAACATAAGCTAATAAAAAAATGAGCGCCCATACTAATATGTTTTTTGTGCTTGCCTAATTATTAAGCACAGCTGGAGACCACACGCTAAAAACACCATTATTTAAAGCGGACTTTATTATTTGCGTTTAGAAATGGTTAGACAAGAGGGCCACGAATTAGTAGTCGATGATGAATTATTGTGTACCATTCTCTAATGATCGATTATGCCAATTTTTGGGTTTAAGCTAATCAAATTACAGTGGTATGAATGATGCTTTTAAAAGAAAAAAGAATTTAATATTTTTAGGTTTCCAAGGTGTTCCGCTTGGCTATTAAAGCAGACTTAAAATTAAATTTCATGACATTGTTTTATTAATTAAAAAATATGTGATTATACCATTTTTTTGCGAAAACTAATATTATAATAATGGTGTAATTAATTCCCTGTTTAAGAAATACAATGCCTTTGCAATCGCTCTAGGAGATAAACCTAATTTATACATATTCGTCTATAAAACAACGTCACTTGAAATTATTTAAGCTTATTTTTCTGGCTCAAACATTGCTGAAGGTCAATGGTCCCGGTTAGTATTTCAGCCAATAAACCTATGTAATTATTTTTAAGTGTTGGCTCTAAAACCGACGCATTAAGCTGTACATCTCGTATTTCTGCAAAATTAATTATAACATGGTTTTTTGTAGTGTAGTACGGAAACAATTTGGGGATAAATAAAAGCAAGATTTGCCGCAGATTCCGAATCTGATGTGGTTGAATGCAAGTCGCAAATGTGGCAATACGTCCTAGGCATATTCAAACGGCTTATTTTATTGTGAATCGATTGTTAAAAAGATGTGACCGTACGATTTCTCATATTGCTCCCACGAAGTGATTTTTGAAGGTCTACGCGCTTACATTTTTGGTTTTGGTCCTAGCGGTTCGAAGTTAAACTGCCGCCACCTGGAAGTTTACGTGTTTTCAATTTTAGGGTAGTGTTGTTGATATGTATAATTTCGTTTTTTTTATGTATTTGCTACGCATCCTTAACCTATACGTTTCGTTAAAACTGTACTTGGCAATTTACTTAATAGAAAAGACATTTGGAAATTTGGTTACTTAACACCTTTAGAAGATACTAATCCAATTTAAAATCAACACCCAAACTTTTTTAATGAACGGTTGGCGTTACACTTAATTTTAAAGCCATTAAGCCAGTTGAAAGCATTTTCGCTTGCTTGAAATTACTATAATAAATGGACGTGGTGCGTTTTCCTAGCATTTGCGAAAAAATGCCGTGTTTTATTCAGTCAGGCCTGAAGAAAGTCTAATCTATATAATACTGAAACATGTTGTGGTTAATGGACTTTGGCGAGGCAATAAATAACTAAATAAAACTATTTAGCACTAAATACCTATTATTATTCACTAAAATAAGCCTTCAAAATACACTGCTCGTTAATTTCAAATAAGAGGACAAATCTTTAATAACATAAAGGTTAGCAGGCAAACTGACTGACGTCTTTTAAAAATGGTTGGCATTATTTAACTCCCCTCCTCCTTATTTAATTTATGAATTAAGTCGGTTTCCTTTCTTTACAAGTTTAGTATTAATTCACTTTCTTTATATCCATAAAGAGCAGTCGTCACAAAAAATCTACAGCAGATCTTTAATGTGTTTCATATAACTGAGCAAGTTCTTTTGGTTCCTTAGCAAATTCCAGATTACTATTCATAATATATATCTGATGCCATTGACTAGACCATGCGGCGTTTTTTACAAACTTTCTTCCTACGATCTTCCTCCCAAACTTTGTGCTTCAATATTCATTTTTTTTCTAATCAATATACTTCTGTGGATGGACACTGTTTAGCTTTAACCAAACAAGCACATGATAATACGATATATCTTTAAGAAGACTTTGGATTGAGGTAGCAACAAACTTGTCCATTTTAATTTATTAAGACTCTATCATTCTCGTTAGCGTCAAAAAAGTCTATCAATTTTGATTCCATACATATGAATTCTGCAAAAAAAGAATTATTAAGTTTTGTTAGGGTTACTTTCCCGATTGGTTTTAAACGGCATAAACACATTACATCCACAGTCCAGAGCAGCTTTCAGAAAAAAAATCATTAAGTTATTTAATAGAAGATAATTTCGTTTAATATTTGAGAACTATTTTGTTGTGAGCGGTGTATCAAATATTTATTTAAGTAAACAATAACCCATTATTGCTAAAAAAAGAAAACAGTAACTAAATGAAGAGGGACAGTAAAAAAGGAAACAAATTTGTCGATCTTACGTTAGAAAGCGTAACAATTTAGCACAACTTCCATAACTAAGCAAAAATATCACGAGCGTAGGCTGAGGAGGCCCACATTGTGGAAGGACCCCCACGAAATAGAATTATAAAGGCATTAATTTGCAATTATTTAAAATAAATTTAGAAATAAATCCAATATTGCTGCTTGAAGGACGATGATGGCTAAAAAATAGGATTCGTTTCAACGGTTAAGTATCAACAGCTAACCCTATACATAGATTGTCAGATAGACATTTGGTTTCTCTCTGAAACCGCTTTCGAGCGAAATTGGGAAACCAATTTTTTTTAGTCTAGGAACTTCAGAACATAAAAATCTGCGATTTGTTCGCCAATTAAGAACTAAGATTTTTACTAGTAATGTCACCGTTATCCAACATTCTGCTCTAAGGTAGCGCCAATGAATCAAAACATAATAAATAATTCAATAAGAAAGAGGCAGCGAACATGATTGTATCTTTAAGGCTTTACATTTTACATACTTTCTAGTAGAATTTGTGTATTTTTATAATAAAAATAAATTTATTTGCATCGACCAGCATCTGTTTATCCTTAATTAGAGACCAGGAGCTGTCGTATTTATCAAAATAAAGTTTAGAAACTATTTGGTCGCTTCCTTATTATTTCGTGCGCCAGCATTAATTGATATAGAGTTAATTAAAATAAAGCTGCTTCGTATATTTTTTGTGTAGTTTAACCTCAGGCAGCACAGCTTTTATTTTCTTCTCGAAACGTTTTAATGCACTCGTAAAAAGAGATATGCATAGATGCATGAGGTATTTGTATATTTATATCGGTCTAATGCCAAACTGTAGGATTTTATATGGAGAGAATAAAAAAGCATGTTAGTGAAAAGGTAGCATAAAGCTAACTATTTTGGAAATTCTTTTGTATTTATTGTCTGCTTTTACGAATATATTATATATTATTATTCTTATTTTATTTATTGCAAATAATTTACCTTATTTTATTGTATGTAAATATTTATTTACTTATGACAAGTTTTTTAGGATACCCCTAACAAAAATTAATTTAGTATTATCTCTAGTAGGAACGTACTTCACGAACTTGCAGATCGACCTATAAATTGCTTAAAAATAATTAAAAAATGCTAAAGTTTTGTTGACAAACCTATCATCGTTTTCAAAATAATAATAATAATAATAATAAAATATAAACAAAATAAAAATCAAACAATAAATAAAATAATTGAACTAATTTTATTTATAAAAATTTTAACACAAAGAATTACTGATACTTTAAGGCATTTTTTAAATGATAAATTGATTTATTGTGATAGGTATGTTTATTATTGGCAAAAAGCAGAAAGGGTGAAAAGTCAGTTAATTTAAAGGTTATTTGTAATCACCTCAGTAAGCGTAAGTACTATTTAAATTAACGGATTTTAAACTTACAGTTATCTTTATTTAAAAATATAGAGGCATCTTCTGTTATTTAACGTTAGTGCTTAAATAAACAAAGATTATTTAAATTGTCTTAAACCAACTAAAAATTTTAAAAAGTGAAAAACACCCTTTAAAAAAATGGAATGTGTCTGACACTTTTTTTAACATACTAATACCAATGTACAAATTATTTTCAGTATAATTTTTATTTATAATGTTAAATGCGTTATTAATTTTTAAAAGGTTTTTAAATATTATTCGTGTAAGTGTATTTAATTTAACATATCTTGGCAGATCAGGCCGATAAGAAAAATTGATGAGACATGTCACAATTAGCAAAATTAATGCCGTACTTAGGTAAAGTGTTACAAAAGTGAAAACATTATTAAATTAGCAGTACGTGCGCTCTTCTGCGTTTTTTTCACGCTTTAATTGCTCGGAAGTACTGTTAATATTTTAGCTAGTAAGACCAAAAAAATAAAAAATTGATTTTTTAATAATTTTCCCCTTAATTTATATAATATACGCTTTTTACTTAAAAAAATTAGACAGTTATAAAAATTCTTTGATAAAATATATGAACAGTAAAACTTGCTGCTTTGGCATTTAAACATCTGTATCCCTCCATTTTACACATCTTAGTAGTTAGCACTAGGAACTGTGTCCCCTATCTTCCGAAATGCATTTTAAATATTAAAATATAAGTCTTTATTTTCGGAATTTGCGAGGGACTGTACATTTATTTTTTATCTTTCTTGGCTTCTCAGAAATCCCGTAAGCAAGCTGGGCGGTGTGCTGGTGCCGAAGTAACACCTGTCGTCTATTAAGGTAAAGAGCTCAAAACAGATGTTAATAAATTAATGCAGACGTTAAAATCGCTCACCTTGCATTTATTTAAGATATACAAATAATTATACATTGAATAAAACTAAATCTACGTTAAAGAAACCTAATAAAAATCAATATATCTTTAACGGAAATAATACAAATTATGAGTCTTGAATTTGGATCTTCTCTTCTTCTTCTTCCTGGGAGCCGTCTTTCACTACCGGAGGCAGCGCAGCCTCTTGGGCTTTTTGTGCCTTATCTCCCATTGTCTTTTATACCAATCCTCCCATTAGTCTTGTTCCTTCTACAAGTCTGTATACCCCGAGACTGGTTGGTTGATATATTCCTGTGGGCTCATTTTCGGTTGCCCAAATAATGCCTGTCTTTTGTGATTTAACGCTTCACATTCACATAGTATGTGGTAGGCTGTTTCTTCCCCCTCGTCGCACATTCTGCAACTTGGGTCCCCATTGTATGAGCCTATCTTGTGTAGGTGTCCTCTTAGGTTATCGTGCCCTGTTAGCAACCCTACTGTTATGCGAAGCCTTTTCCTACTTTGTCTTAGAATTTGGATCGCGTCAGGATTTAATTATTTTCTAAATTTTCTCCCACAAGCAACGCCAGATATCATATTTTAAGGAAATAAAAATTCTGCGTCCAAACTAAATACAGCACTATGATTTCCATCTCATTTGTCCAATGATGTGAAAGCTTCATTTATATAAAAAGAGTATTTACAAGTTATTAAAACCCTCAGAACGATGTATTTTTGATGGGCCATCTTGTAAAGAAATCCATTTAACTTGATTCTTTTAGAATATGTGTTTTAACCATGTTTTAAGCTTTGTTAATAAACTAATAATATTCACATTGTCAATTTATAGACAATAACTAAAATAAAATTTAAATACGTTACAACCTTCTAACATGGTTAAATTAAACTAGATATTAACGATAGGCCACCAGACCGTCTTTGTTGGCAGTTCTTAGTCCAAGCCTGAATTTAAAGCATTTTCGCTCTGAGGTAGGTTTATCTGAGCACTTGAAACCTCAGCCTGTTAACTGTGTCGGACTAAAAGAGATGTTTCTCCTAGTCTTTCTTTGTCTAAAATAATAAATCTTCCATTTTTCGTAGTCAATATATGCCACTGCTAGTAGGAGACCTCGAGCTTATCGTGGGCTGCGGACTTGGTTTGCAACCCATCTCTAAGCTATCAGTATTGGATTACAACAAAAAAAATTAATACAGATCGTTGTAGTGGTTGGTATTATAATTACTATGAAATTTTGGTAGACCAATGTGGGTACATTATTTAACTGGTCAAAGAACTCAACCAAATTATGTTACCAAAGGTCTAGCTAGTGAGTTAGATCCTAGGTTTTCTTACTATAAGTTTTACACCGGCCTAATTTAAATCTGGCTGGCACAGATAGTTCATCTTCATATGCGTGCGCACAGTGGGTGCCGTGGCACCCCCACTAGTCTGAAAAAGATTACTGTATTTAAAATATGAAAATTATTATTTGATAAGGTTCGATTTAAAAATTACACGCGAACGCACCTTCTCGAGAATGAGTATGGTAAAATCAAAATTAAGATGCACAATGCGCCAAGAACGTTTAGGAAAAACTCCTTGGGTTCCCTTTGTGGAAAAAGGAATTTGCCGCAAAAAATTGATATAAGTACTGTGATAAACGATTTTAAAAAAATTGTACCTTTTAAAAAGAAAAAAAGAATGATTTTAATAATGTATAATTTTCCTTTGGTTTTTAAAATTTCTTTAAAATTTTTTCCCAAAAAAAAATTTCCCCTTAGACGGGTTTTTTTTAAAAATTTTTAAATTTTTTATTAAATTTTAACCCAAGGGTTTTTAATTTTTGATTTTTGGGTTTTTAAAAAAATTTTTTTATTTTTTTAAAATTTAAAAAAAATCCACGGGGGTTCCCATTTTTCCCCCAAAGGGCGCATAAAAAAGGAAAAGAAAAGGGAAACCACTTTGGTCCGGTTTTTGGGGGATGGGAAATTTATTTTTATAAAGAAACCCAAACAACAATTTTTTTTTTAATTTTTTTAAAATTTTTAAAAAGGGGGAATTTTAATTAAATAAAATTTTTTTTTTGCCCCCCCAAAAGCCAAAATAGGACAAAAATTTTTTTTTTTTTGGGGGTTTTGGGCCCGAATTAAATTCAAAAATTTTAAAAAATTTCTTTTTTTTGTTTTTTTAAAATATTTTTTTAATTTTTTTCCCTTTTTTTTCGAAGAAACCCCTTTAAAAATTTTGGGGAAAGTGTCAAAAAAAATTTTAATTTTAAATACAAATTTAAAAATTTTTTTCCCCTCCCTTTAATTTTTCCCCATTAAAATTTTTTTTAAAAATTTTCCCCCCAAAAACCGGGGGTTTTTAAAAAAAACGCCATTTTGGGGAAAAATTTTGGGTTTAAAAAATTTTTTTTAAAAAAATTTTTTTTAAATTTTAAAAAAAATTTTTTTGTTAATTTTTTTTAAAAAATTTTAATTTAAAATTTTTTTTAAAAAAAAACTTTTTAAAAATTTTTTTAAACGGAAAAAAAACTGTTACAAATTTTAAAAAGTTAGGATTTTTCCCAAAAAATTTTAAAACACCCTTTAAAAAAAAATTGTTGTTTCTGTTAAATTTTTAAAAAATTCCTTTTTAAAAATTTTAACAAATTGTGGTTTTCTAAAAAACAAAAATTTTTTAAAATTTATAAAATAAAATCAAATTTTTGAATTACAGGGGGGTTTAATTTTTTTAACCCCCCAAAAATCTTTTTTAAAATTTTAAAAAAAAAGGGAAAAATAAAATCAAAACCCCTTTTTTTTCCTTTAAATTTTTAAAAAATTTTTTTAAAAATTTAAAACACCTTTAAAAATTTTTAAAAAACCAAATTTTGAGTTTTGGGGTTTTTTTTGGTTTTTGGGCCCCTTTGGAAAAACCCGAATATTTTTTTAAAAATATTTTGGGGATTTTGAAGAAAATTTTAAATTTAAAAGGAAATTTTTTTTTTTTAAATTTTTTTTTACCTTTCCCTTTTTAAACTTTTAAAAATTAAAAATTTTTTAAAAAAAAATTTTTTTTAAAAATATTTCAAAAAATTTTTAAACTAAAAAAAAAAAAAAACGCCCTTTTAAAAATTTTTTTAAAAAGTTTTTTCCTGGAAAAAAAAAAATTTTTTGAAAATAAAATAAAAAAAAAAAATTTTAAAAAAACCAAAAAAAAATTTTTTTTTAAATTAAAAATTTTTTAAAAAAACCAAAAAAATTTCTTTTTTTTATTCAAAAAAAAAGAAAAAAAAAAAAAATTTTTTTTTTATCATTTTGTCTTTTAATTTTAAAAAAAAAAATTTCCCAAAAAATTTTAATTTTTTTTTTAAAAAAAAATTTTTAAATCTTCAAAACTTCCCCCAAAAATTTTTTTTAAAAAAATTTTAAAATTTTTTTGAATTAAAAAATTTTTTGGGGAAAATTTAAAGGGGGAAAAAATTTTCAATTTAAAACCCCCCGGAAAAAAAAGTAATTTTAAATTTTTTTAAAGGAAAAAATTTATTTATTTTTGATTTAAAATTTTAAAAAGGGTTTTTTTACTTTTAAAAACAAATTTTTTTAAAAAAATTTAAAAATTTTTTGGGGAAACCCCTTATTTTGGGAAATTTTTAAAAATTTTTTTATGGCAAAAATAAAAAAAATTTTTTTAAAAAAATTGTTTTTTCTTTTAAAAAAAAAATTTTTAAAAAGTAAATTTTTTTGGGCCCAAAAACCCCTTTTTTCAAAAAATTAAAATTTTTTAAAAAAAAACCCCTTCCCCAAAAAATAAAAATTTTAAAAATAAAAAAAAATATATAAAAAATAAAAAAATAAAAAATAAACTATATATATATATATATATATATATATATATATATATATATATATATATATATATATATATATAATATATATATATATATATATATATATATTTTATTATCATCGTTAGAAAACCCAGACATTTTCATTTAACATCTACCTACTTTCTTAGAACCGGTCACTATAACACTAAAAACGTCATTTTATAGTTTTTCTTACAAAAAAAAAATAAAATCCGTTGCAGGTTTTTAAAACATGTAGGAAAAAACAATATTTTTTTAAATCTTTAACTCTGCCTACCGGCTAGAAAAAGCAATTTCAGATATAACCAAGTTGACTTAAATCGACCTATTTTGACATCAGGTGTCTTATTAAATTTTGTATACGTTTTTTTTTGGGCACCCTGTGCAGTACTAGAAATAAAGTGATTAGTTTGGTAATTATTTCGAAGATACCTGTATAGGTAGAGCAGATAACAGTAGTAAACCATAACCAATAAATCAATAATCGGTATTTAAACTAGCTGAAGTCTGAAAAGCAGTAACGCCTGGGCTTTACAATACTGTTTAATGTACCCAACCAACAAACATATTTTAAAAACAGGTTGTACCTACCTCACTCGAATAACTGTCTTCCAGCTGACTGTTGTATGTTCTGTGCCGATGTTCCTTGCTGCTGAGTCGTGGATACTTTGACGCTGGTTCTCTGTAACAATCACTGTCGGATTCGTCGGATGAACTTGCCGAATTCTGTAACAAAAACATAGATTATAAAGACTTAGAAAATTAAATATTTATACTGTTCTAGTTTTAAAATTCCTTATTTTTATCTGGGAACAATATTTATACTAATCTAATTGTACGTGAAAAATAAATAATAAAGTACAGTTGGTACCTGGAGTGAAAGGACAGCTGTGTATTGTTAAGGTTCTATATTATTATGTTAAAAAGAACAGGTTTCATAACCTAGACAATTTTAAAAATATAGTAATGCGTTTGTTGTTTTATTATAAGTTTCTAGAAGAAATAGGAGAAGAAGCTGGGAAAAGGTCCATAGAAGAACAAGAACATAAGGTCAGTATTAAGATAAAATGTTTTCTCAGAGCATTTAGGTTAAAAAGGGAAATCACATGTTGGTTCGACCGAAAAATTTAAGAGTTTACTTTTTATCAGAACAATATACCTACCAGTCCAATTATACTTGAAGCCTAAGTATATTGTTATTCAGGTTCTATATTTTTGTACATCAGAAGAAGCAGATTTTACAGTCTAAATATTTTAGGAATGAAGAAGAGAGCAATGTTTTCTCTCAATGAAGTCAAAATGTTAAGCGTTGTGGGTGTTTTTCAGATATGGGAACTGTAATCCAAGGTGTGATTTAGGCTACTACACCCAGAGTATACATGTTAAAATGAAAATACCTTTTCCTTAAAAGAGAAATTCAAGCATTTATTTTTTTGTTTATATAAAAAGTGTAGTTTGATTGCCATTTTTGTATAACTTATTTTTTGCTGCATATCTTAGTCTATGGTTTTCGGGAGTACACTCTACAGTTCTTTTTTAGTTGATATCACAAATGCCAAGTATTCTGGGAAAATATAAATAGTAATAATAGGTCTGTTTGTTATTCAGAAATATTTTACACTATTTTACACTCCTAGTCCTAAAATACACCTTCGATAAGAGCGCTTATGTAAAAAGGTGTACACTATTTCTGAATAAAAAACATACCTAATATAAAACATTACGTTCATATTAAATGGTCTATCCATCTTCTAACAAAAGTAAAATATAAAGACCTTTAAGAACTTGTACAACGAGAAGAATTCAGAAAACAAGGCCGTTAAAAACTCAACAGAAGACACATTTTTAACTTAACTAAAAAAATGGACAAGTTATTAATGTGTTTATTGTCATGCCTAGCTTTTTGTACAATAGCAAACTTGGATTGGGCATATTATATACCTAATACCTAATACTTGAAACATACCATTACAAGAAAGTAGAGGGACTGATGGTTGTACATATTCTTCTAAAACTAAACTACACTAAATAAGAAGATATTTTTTGACCTAAAATGTAACGATTCACAAAAGTTTGTTTGAAAAAGATATTTAATACATATACACAATATTTTTGTAATCCAGTTAAAACTGTACTGACAGGTTTCACAAAACATTATTGGATATCCTGCATCAATAATTATTTTTATCGAATTATCTTATCTTGAGCCGCGCATTTAACGTCAAATTAGACATGATATTTTTGTTAAACTTCTCCGATAAATTGAACAAATCTCCCCGAAATACGTTATGTGAGGATTCACACGTATCTACAAAAGCTTTGTGTAAAAAATAGAGATAACAATAAAAAGCATATTTTAAATAACATTATTTGTAAACCAGACAGACCGCATATTGTGATAATTATAATTTGCACTTTTAGTAATATTTGTTTTGACAGACTTGGGTAAAACACTTATGTTTTTTAAAGAAAATTGTCGCACTTGGAGAAAATTCAAGTACGGCAATATGACAGTGATATGGTAAAAAGCTCATGATAAAAACTGCTGGCGTTTTTTACTGTTTATTAATACAAAACAAAATATTACCAACATTTACACGAAAATTTTAAATGTTTACTCTTTATTGGCTCATCAAAATCCGCAAAGTTTTTCTACAGTTATAAGTTATAACTCTTGGTGTTCTTTAATAAAACTAAATAGCACTTTTCCCTAGAACTAATAGAGGAGCCAATATTTAATAACTTTACAATTTTGATGAGATATCCTAGATCTCTGCCGAAGATGCAACACCCGCAATATTTCCTTTTCCATGATAGGGACTTTATTGTTATAATGTGTAATAAATTAATTAATTTAACTAGTTTTTCTCAGAGGGGATCTTTATGTTTTTCCCCTAAACGCAACTATATAGTAACTGGTTGTTCCATAAGTTTTGTCGTGCTTTTTTTTCTAAAAACGGTAGTACATTTTTAAGAACACCTGTGACGTTTTATGTATATCTGTTAATTCGTTCATATATTTAAAGTTGATGTGTCGCAGTATTCTGTTACAATGAAAAAAATAGGATATTCGACAGTAAAAGTTTTTTTTTTTAATATTTGAAAGGTGCACATCAAAACAAATTCATAAACGATTGTTAAACTTCACCTTCAATTTAAACAGTACAAAGGTGCATTGCTGAACTAAAACGTGGTAGTACAAGTCTTGAAGACGATCCACGTAAAGGACGCACAAAGCACATTATCATCAGAAATTGAAGCAAAAATACAGGATATGGTTTTGAAAGCAGTGTGCACAATGGGTGCCGCAGTTACTAACAGTGAAAAAAAATTTGCATGCGACTTAGAAATGATAAAGAGGATTTTGCGTCGTTTCATCACCATTGATGAGACTTGGGTCTACCACCATGATCCTGAATCAAAGGGTAAGGAAGGAGGGGTGTGAATGCAGTACTTCGTCTCCGAAACGAGTTAGGGTAAAAAAATCGGCCATGAAGTTGTTAGAATCAGTTTTTTGGCATGCAAAAGGAATTTTGTTTATGAATTACTTTTAAACGGGTACAACAATAAACTCAGATAATTATTTTGATCTTTCGTATACCAGCCAAATGTAGAAATGCGTAAGAAGAGATCTAGTTTAAAAGGAAATATCAATTTTAATCAAAACAACGCATCCTCTAACACAGCTCAAAAAACCATTGCAAAATTAGCAAATTAAAGTACGAATTGTTACAACATTCACCCCATTTGCAAGATTTAGCTTCATCCGACTTCTGGCTGTTCACACATCTCAAAAAATTTATGAGCGAGAAAAAATTCTTGTCGAAGGAAGATGTAATAGCAGCCGTGGAAGCGTATTACGACGCTTTTTCGGATTCTCACTTCGGAGATGGAATCCATAAATTAAAACATCAATAGTACAAGTGTATTGAAGTTCAGAAAGTTTATATTAAATAATAAAATGTACTTATAACATAAAATTGTGTTTTTCTTCCTAAAGCCCATTTTTTAAAAATAGGTCCCGGTAATGTGTAGATTAAAGAGAGAAATCTTAAGTACGGGACACGTACAAGGAGTTAAAGTAAAATCGTGTGAAATTAACGACTCTCCAGTTAAATGTTAAGCTATAAAACAGTATTTAGATTAATACGGAGCTCATATAAGACTACCGTAAATAATCAAAACCGTTCAATTTAAAACACATTACAACGATTACATGCCGCGGACATTTTTAAACATACATTTTATATACGTGTACTGAGTAGTGATGTTATATTAATGATAATTTTAAATAATGAAAAAACTCTAATTGCTTTTTCCGGATCGTATTATTTTGTTATTAGATACGGCGATATATATTTAATTTTATTTTTGTTTTTTGCGAGAGTGTAATAACTGTTTTCATCGCCTCCATTTTTAGTACATTCATCTCTTTAAGTCTTTTAAGTCTCTTTTGATTTTCTTTCTGGCGCATTTAATTAAATTAAAATATACGATAAGGTTATACAATGCAACCATTAATCGGACAGTCTATTTACGCAATTTTTTTAAAAATGAAACTTGTCGCTAATTTTCCCAAATAAACGGATTAAATTATGTATTTCTTGGGGAGCCCAGATTGTTGCTCTGGACCTGTTTAAGTCTTTTGGTCTTCCATCCAAACTATGTTTTGGGCTTTTCAGTTTCTTTAATTAACGTCACCTATAACAGTTATTATAAATGGTCACTCTTCTAGCTTTTCCAAATTATTACTGGGATACCCCAGAGCTCATTACTGGCACTGACTCTTTTTCTTTTTTACATTAACGATCTCCTCTCTTCCACGTTTAAAGCAATCCATAGTTTTGCAGACGATAGTACCCTTTATTCTAATATTAAGTCTTTTAAGCCAGTCTTTAGGATCGATTTAAAAAACAAACGCAGGGTAATGTAGATATCTTTTTTACAGGATCCTTAAATAAAATTAGGACACCAAAAACCTTGTCCTGTTTGATTCCTCAAAAATACAATAAGGTCTGCTGGCCTGAAAAATGTCTGCCAATACTTATCTTTTATTTATGAGCAGAATTGAAGACCATATTAGCATAAACACATATATGTACATATCCATAGCAGGAAGATATTGCTTTGAACATTTTTTACATACCTGGGGAATGGCGTCTTCCACAAAACTTGGCATTCTCGTTTATATCCAAACAATAGCCTTATTAATAACCCCACTTTTACCATAAAGCCTACTCTTGCCAACAGATCTGCAGTGGGGGACCTGTTGCCATTTTAAAGGTATGTTTGGGGCTTCTCCTCACAGGATTTAGCCAATATATTTCCTTAGCAAGTAGCTCCCAATAGAACAATGCGGAGCGCAACTTTCATGCACTTCTTTACAGTCCATCTGATAAGTCCCCGAATTTCCCGCTTTGTTTGTTCCTTAATCCCTAGAGTGTCTAGATTGTGAAAGTATGTCTTTTCTTCATCGCGTCATGTTTCAACGTAAAACAAAACTATGCTTGTTAAAAAAGGATTTTTGACAATAAAATAGATCTTTTTAACGGTTATGAACATTTTTTTATTTTGTAAGAGGCCCTTGTATAACCATTAATAACTTATTTTTTAAACAGTTCCACACGAAACCTTAGCGAATACTAAAATATGAAACCGAGAAAAAGTATTAAATTATTATGTTTTTAGGGTCTACAAGAAAATCCCGTAAGTCTAGATAATACTGTTTCCAGAAAAAAAGTATTTTAATATTGTGAAGCGGTATAAAATCTATTTTTAATTGTAAGTTTTTTAAGGCTGTTTGATTTGATATGACATCTAAACTAGAAGACTTCTAACTTAATACTCCATTTAAAAAATATAACAAAAAAAAAAACATACGAATCCAGAAATAATGCCTTAAAACCTTTGTAGAAACCGGAAAATAAAATAATTATTTTAAAAAATTAAATATATTTTTTTTACTGGGACATAAAGAAAAAAACACGTTTGTTTGTTTGATAAATTGTATTTTTATATAAAGTTATTTAAAAATCAAAGAGAACACACAGTATGCTACTTAAAGCATAATAGCACACACCCACAATGATCTGGAAAAAAATAAGTATATGAAACAAAATACAAAATTTATTACAAAATTATCATGGTAATTATTTTTAAATACAAGATTTAAATTAATATTAGATTCTTAATTAACTTTGCACTTAAAATTAATTTAATTAGTAGTGTAAAATATGTTTGTAAGGCTGCTTTAGCCATTGAAGAGGATAATTAGCCGTATTAATGATTACTTAACCTGCCTGCAAACGATGCTTAATGTAAGTGGACTGGGCAAGCAATATTTGAACGTTAGAAATTTTTGAAGTACATTTTTTTAAATGTTTTAGAGTTTTTTAATTAAAACTTTTATACGATCTTTTTTTTGTTCAAAGACCTTTTATTACCTTGGGTTTTTAGTGTGGTTCGCGACGATTGTTTAATGAATAATTGTCTTAAGCAGAATTAATTATTAGGTAGATATTATCGAATATATATTTTTTTAATATTAGACATTCTTATTTACGCTTTTTACAGAGTTCTGTAATGTAGGCATTGTGCTTGGTAATTACTATTACTAATACTGAGGGTTACATCATCGCTCATGGGTGAACGTACTTCAATAAAATCTTAAGGTCATCGTTAATATTATCATAATTCATTTTTTCAATTAACCGACTATTGCAAATTGATCGTAAACGAGTCATTATTGACAAGCCTCTTGGATTTGTTCCTATATTTAAAAATTGCATATTAACGTAGGTCATGAAACAATCACTATTTTTCATCGCTATCTTTTTTTTCTTCCTTCTTTGTGACTTGAAAGTTGTGAAAACAGCCACAAATCAGAGGTAGCTCAATTCCTTAATTTACTGATTTTCGCGATGCTTTTTTAGCTGTGTAAGAAAGTCTGCCGTCTTGATGAAAAGAATTTTTTTCTTCTGCAAACTAGTTTTTTTTTTTACAGCGAGTAGGTACAAAAGGTTACGGTAATAATCTGGGTCTATTATATTACTAGTTTGGAGGTGATTCATATACAAAATTGCTTTCACACACGAAAAAACTGATACTAACACCTTCTAGGCCGATTCTGGAACCTAACTCGCTCCAGAGCCAAAGTACTGGGCTCACACCCCTTCTAGCCTTCTGTTTTGATTCGGGATTATGGTGTTAGACCCAAGTTTTATCATAGTGATGAAACAACGCACTCAATCGGTTTTCTCTTATTTAAAACTCTCCAAGCGTTATTGAGAAAGCCGCGTTCAAAAATGTTTTTGTTTCATTATTAACAAATGGACGTCCTTTACGTGGATCGTCTTCAAGACTCGTACGACCACGTTTCAATTCATCAACCCATATTTCTAATGTTCTAAATGAAGGTGAAAAATTTTTAAACAGTTATAACAATAGTTTATGAATTTGTTTGGTGCTACACTCTTCCCCTTCTCTCTTTCTTTCTCTAAACAGGTGTAAATATACGAATGATTTTACCAATCTACATAAAACTTCACACGTGTGCATAAAAAGTACTACCATTTTTAGAAAAATTAAATTGCGAACTAATAGCGCCATCTCTTATCAAGCGATCAAACTTATTGAACAACTAGTTATAAGGTAGCTTTCTTTCTGTTACCAACTATCGAGGTGTAGGGGACATGTCCCTCTTTTACAGGTATTTCCACGGTTTCTGCTCTAAAACATTAGTAAGTATAATACATTCCCTAGCAGCTTTAATTAGAAGACGAAGTGCTGTTTCTCATTTATAGGGGATCTCAACTGTAGAACTTGCTAACTGGAAAAGTCTTTTTTTTCCTGCAAATCTCCAAATCTTTAAGTCTTGTATTAGTTAACTGTTTTTAATTTCCTTTAAGACACATACAGTACGTTAGTGTTTGGGCCTTAAGCATTGGTGGACTCTCATAATGATAAAAAAAAGTTTTACAAGGTACGTTTTCGACGGTATTGTAAGGCACGGGCCTCATTCTCGTTCTCTTAGGTGTGAAATTTTAAAAAGCTGAATTAAAAATAAATTTATTTTAAAATCAGAGTTACTTACGGAATATCGAGACAGTATTTTAAAACTTCCACTTAATAAAACTAATCTTTATTTTATAAAACAAAAATTTTTGTCTTCTGGTTAATAACCTAACCTATGTAATCATTTACATTAGACGGAACCTGCGTCTTTATTTTTAGACTTTTATTACCGTAGGAAACATGTAACTTTTCTAAATAACCAAAGAAATATCAAAATAATCTGGTAACGCGTAAGAGATATACCACGTGGCTTTTTAGGGGTAGGCTTCTTCTTTGGGGTATAAATTATTGTAAGATTTAAAAACACTTTTAGTTGCTTTAAAATTAAGCACAAACAAAGTATACATACTATAAAAAAATATAACCATCTAATGGTGATTGTACTAAGATTCTACCCACACTTTCAAATTATATTATACATTTTACGATTATTTTTTTAATAATAAATAAAAATAAACTCCATAAAACACTCAGTGTGGAGTAATGTTTTTTTATTGTTTTACTTACATCCATAGTAAAAAACAACACGAAATTATTCTTATTTAAACATATATTTTAAGGTGAAGAATATAGCAGTAAACTTTCATAACAAAAAATAGTGCAGTTATATTAGAAAAACGTACCAAATTGTAGGATAATGAACTGTGTCCAGTGTAATTTTACGTAGCTCCAGGCGGAACTAAAATTGCTCACATCATCTTTATTTTTATTGTATTATAAGAGTTAACTCGAAAAAATAACAGCGAAGACATTTTTTCGATCGGCTAAAGTAAATCACGTTTTTTTTTAATTAACGAGGTTGTCGATAAGAAATAAACAATTAACAGTTTGACGTTCAAGAAAAAATGGTGCTATAAGGTTTGTCATTTTTTTTTTAAATGGTAGTACTTTTTTATGATATTATATATATATATATATATATATATATATATATATATATATATATATATATATATATATATATATAATATATATATATATAAAATAGAAAAATGGATGAGTCTTGGGCCAAGCATCAATTTTTCAGATGCAAAAGGAATTTAACATGCAACCTTATTCAAGGAATATCTCCAAACTGATAAGACAATAAACTTAGATTATTATTGTAACCGTTTAGACCAGCTGGATGTAAAAATTTGTAAAATAATATCTTGTTTATAAAAAAAGAACTTTTTTTATCAGGACATTTCACACAACTTAAAAAACCATAGCGATATCCACTGATTTCGTTAGATTTAGCTCCTTATTTTCCATGTTCATCGAACGATTAGGTAATAGCAACCGTCGAAGCGTATTTGGATTTATGTGTTTTAGAAATGAAACCCATAAATATAGAAGATCACTGGAACAAGTGTATTAATGTTCAGGAACATTTTATTAAATCTATTTCCACCTATGAAGTTGTAAAGTTGTCAAACTTATTAAATAACCTAGTATATCATGTCCCAGAGTTATGTCTATTAAGGCGCACGTCTAAAGAGGTTCCATACCGTACTAATATTTACAATATTATTCCCATGAAACAGTGAAGTATAATAATGTATATTAATTTTGAATTAAGCATTTTAAAACAAGATATTTTCCGAGGTAATACTGAGACTTAACCATGGTTATACTAAAAATATTACTCACAAACAAAATTATTTTTAAGGTTAAACAGATATTTTCTTTTAATGACGGGACATGACTTTATAAAGAACTAATTTTGTTTTCCACTTCTGATTTTACCGTTTAAAAGTGACCACTACTGTATAAGTATTGTAAAATATCGACCTTGTTAAATATCGATACATATATTGCTATTACTAATGGTCTTAACTCACCATAAATACACTCACTTTGAGATAACCATTCAACACCTCCGGCCATTTAATAAACTGCTAAGTATAACAATAATTAAAAATCCAACATAATTAAAAGGCAAGAAAAGAGAATTCTCACAGTTGTTCTAGCTGTAACAATTAAATTGATAGCTTCACGATTTATCATTTTTAACAAAATTTTATTTGTTTCACACTTTCACTAGCAACCCGTCCGTGAAGTACGAGCAAACTCATCCCGATTTTAATTGTTGACGGAAAAAATTATGCTCACGTCATGCTGTGATTTATTTTGAATTATAAAGTTTTGCGATATGAAACTGTCGTTTATAATACGCTGCAGTGAAAATGATTTAAACATAAATAAGATATTAAATACTTGTACTCGTTTTATGCAGCTTGTGTCTTATTCAAAACCGTGTGCTTGATAAATACAATTATTTTTCATGTGAATTTTCGCTAGAAAAGAAACTGTTATAACAAGAATGACTACGAAAGTCAACGACGCAGACGATAGTACCCACTACTCCATTTTCTCAAGCCAATTCCCAAACCAGATTTAGAAAACCAGCGCAGGGTTAGTGTTGTAAATGGAAATATTTCCATTTCCATGGAAACGGAAATATTGGAAATTTCCGAACGTGTCTCGAAAATATTGAAAATTTTGGAAATCTCGAAAAAAAGGAATGCGTTTTAAATTATTAAAACAGAGATTTCTATATATTTCTTATACTTTTGTGCAGTACAAATTTCACACTAGAAAAATAATTTACAAAAAAGTACGTATATTATTACGACTACGAATAATAAAATCTCGCTCTCGAGGATTCACCGATCATTGCTTGTTGGCTATTGCTTGCTTTAGAAGAAGTTTAATTGCACTCCCATGAATGCTAAATACAATATTCAAGGCGTGAATGATATCGATGAAGATATGCCTCTTAATCAAGTTGCACAACTTGTGTCTCGTGGCCGTGTTTTCTTTGTTGTATTTTTAATACTAAAATTTTTATTTATACTAATTTATTTTGCGTTTTACCTTTTGCATGACAATTTCACTCATGTATAAATAACCCCATTTGAAATATCAAAAATTTAAATTTGCTATCGGAAGTTACTGGCTAAAAAAATCGGTAAGTTTACAGTTTTATCAATCGTGTCGTCCATTGTTACCTCAGTAGCGACTGTATTTTATATTGTTGATTAATTGTTATTTTGCTTTTAACTTTATTTCATTTGCACTTTACTATTGTCTTACCAAATACCATTTGTACTTAGATTTTAAGTAAGATATTTTTTGCTTGGTTTTAAATACTTCGGAAATTTAACTCGTTTCTCAAAATCACTCGAACTACGCTCTCGTGGATTTCCGGCCATATCTGACCATTTATGGTATTACCTATGATCATAGGGGTGCGCACAGTGGGTGCCATGGGTGCCGTAGCACCCCCACTAGTCTGAAAAAGATTACTGTATTTAAAATATAAAAATTATTATTTGATAAGGTTCGATTTAAAAATTACACGCGAACGCACCTTCTCGAAAATGAGTATGGTAAAATCAAAATTAAGATCCACAATGCGTCAAGAACGTTTAGAAAATCTCCTGGTTCCATTTATGGAACAGAAATTTGCCACAAATATTAATATAAGTACTGTGATAAACGAATTTAAAAAAAATTGTACCTTATAAAAGAAGAATGATTTTAAAATAAATAATGTATAATGTACTTGGTTTGTTATTATTTTATAAATATTTACCAAACGTTCCTAAGAATTTATTCTTATTAATTTATTATTGATTAATTTTATTAATAACAATGTATTAATATCGATATATTGTTATTCATAGCTTTATTCACTTCATTATTATTATTATTATTATTATTATTATTATTTAGACATATCCGATATGACGTATCCCATGGCTCCGACCCCATAGGGCGTCATGTGGAAGGCCATCCGTATCGAAGACCACTCCTCGCGTCCGCTCAGTCAGTCGTCTTTGGCCAAATTCATTTGCCTCAGTAAACGAAGGGACCCAAGGACAACAGATTTCTGCATTTTCATGACCAGTTGTTCGGGTGAATGTTGACATGCGGGAATGCACTTCAGCTCCCCCAACACATTTTCCTTTATGCCCCCCAAAACGCCGACAATTAGGACAACCAATCACACGTTATACTCCGGATAGTGCCTCCGAAGTTCGCCAAGTAGATCCTGATATTTGGCTCGTTTCCCCCGTTCCTTTATATGGATGTTAGTTTCCGCTGGTGCGGAGAACTCAATCACATACATAGAGTTATTCCTTTTATCAAGGAGAACGATATCAGGTTTATTGGCGCGGATTTGATGCATAGTTGGGAATGCATAATTCCAATATATGCGCCACTTTCATTTTCCACTACTGCCTCGATATCGCCGGGAGCAAATGGCAAAATTGCTGTTTCGCCGATGTAGTAATAATGTCTGAGGTGATAATAAAGTACCCGAAGCGCATCGTTATGTCGGTGGATGTAACCACTTACAGCATTACACTTACCAAGCTGACAATAAGTGCATTAGTGTTTCGGGTTGCTGTCGACAAGCTCGACAAGGAGTATCAGGAATGTTAGAAAACTGGCTTTGGTATACCAATGTGTTTATCACCCCATCCTGGCATGCTAGTAGGAAACCCTCGGTCTCAGACTTGAGCTTAGCACCCAAACATGAGGTTTCGAGATAGATTGAGTCTTTCTATGTTTCGGTAAAATACTCCGTGTTGCGGCTTATTAATGTGATCTTCTAAAAGCATCTGCTGTTCTGCTCTTTTAACTGCAGTTCTTACGGCTTTAGACTTAAGTCTTACAAGTGACTGGTCGTCATTTGGATCTATTGCAAATCTGAGACCGAATTTCTCCGATGCTCGCTCCGCTTTCTTGAATAGAAACTCTTCAACATTAGCCATTTCGTGTGCTCTTATTATTATTATTATTATTATTATTATTTATCTCGGCACCCACACCAGCTTTACCCTGCGCACGCCTATGCCTATGATACACTTTCATTAAATGTTTAGTTATTTGAGTTTTGTAGTTTTTATTTCTATATTTCCAATATTTCCATATATTTCCAAAGGTTCCTAATATATTTCTAGAAATATTACCAAATATATATTTCCGAAAATTTTCCATCACTACGCAGGGTAATGCAGATGATATGTCACGGGAACTTTAATTAACACTGAACTGAGGCACCAAAAATCTTATTCAGTTCAACCCCTCAAAAACATAATCACATTTAATGTCGCGAAAAAAGTCAGCACATGCTCATCCCCTACATATCAGCGGATATGATCAGAATACAGAATTATTTCGTTCGGGCGTAAGTCTGAAGAATAACCTTACATCAGTGGCCACTCTGTATGTATCCCAAATTAGACACAACTTAAAATATTGGGGACTAGCTTGTCTCACAACTCTTAGGATTATTGGACTCATTTAAAGAAAAGCCATTTGCCTCACACCATAATACTTTCCTCCTCCTGATCCTCATTTGTAAGCGTTTATGGTTCTAAAAGCTCAAACAGTAGGTTTCTCTAGAGCAACGCGAAATACTATTTTTATGCATCCCTTTATAGTCCATCTGAAGAAGCCTTAAATTTCCCACTTTGTGCGCTTCTTAGTCCCTAGAGTCTATAGAATTTCAAACCTGCTGCTTGCAAAGGTATTTCTTTACACTCCTTCCCTTAATAAACTATCTGTAACTTTCGTTGAGACACCCAAGGTACGTTAATTTTTAAACATCACACCTGGACTGTCACAAGATACAAAAAGTATAGTGTTTGTAATGATTTATGTGGGAGGCAATGCCCACTGTTTTTTTTAATGCTACATTGATTGCCAAAAATACCCCAAATCAACTGTAAAAGATGCCGCCAAAATGTTTGTTTTGAGAAAACAATATAAATGGTCTTTTTTCATGTTTCCTTTAATAAAATAAGAAATATACTTTTAATATTTGCTTTATAATTTTCGCAAGTTTGTTTAGGGGCACAAATATTACACTCAAGTTTAAAAAAAATCGAAAAAGTGCATTTTTGAATGCACATACATACATATGACACTCTTTGTTACGACGCCGACGGCAGAATTCTAAATATCTTAATCTATTCAAAAATGCATAAAAATATCACTCGTTTCAAATTTACCCATGTGTGTCAGACTTTTTAATTTTTGAAATTAAATGATTAATTTAAATTTAAATTCAATATAACGAGATCATCGATAAGACGTTCTCTCATGCCCACTTAAGTACATCAAATCAAAATCAATTTTCCATTTAACACGCATGTGTCCCATTTACTTTCGAAAACTGAAAAAAATCGACTCATTGTGCTGTCTACAGGTTAGTAGGTTACAGCTTGTTGAGGCAATAATTAGTTTCATTATTGGTGCTTTTTAAAAAATCGGGCCTACGTTTAATGGGTGGGCCCGTTTCGTTCAAATGTGCATCTGCATAAATAGGCAAGACCCACACATCGATCTTTTGTACTTTATTAACTTTCCACCAGTTTTCTTATTCTTACGGTAAAACGTAATTTTAACATACGATATTAAATACTATGTTAGCCAGTTGTAGGAAAAAAATTTAAAAAGTTGCATCGTTAATAGAAAACAAACATGTTGCTGGAGTTAACCAATATAATTCGTCCTCTAGCAGCTTCCAATAGAGCAGCAACTCTTATGCATTCTCTTACAGTCTATCTTGTGAGACCCCTTACTTTCCACTTTGTTCGAATCTTAATCCCTAAAGTGTATACTCTGTGGAACCAGCTGTCTGCAGAGGTTTTTCCTTTGCCTCCTAACCTAAAAAACCTTTATGTCCCGTGTTAATAAACTGCCTCTTACTTTATTTAAGACACCCACAGTACGTTAATTAGACTTTAAGCATTCGTGGACATTCCCAAGGTAAAAAAAAAGTGTAGGCGAGGCCAACTTTCATATCACAACGAAAACAAAGTAACAAAAAATTTAAATAACAAAATCCCAGATTTTTATGATTTTTTTTATTAGTACAGCCAAAGTATAACTTAAAAACTAGGGTGACCAAAATTTTGGTTCTTGTTTATTCGCGAGTTTTTGGAATTTTATATATTTTTTTTAAGTCACAATATTTTACAAAATTCAACTTTTTTATTTTTTATTTCAGTTTAACGCAATTGTAAACCTAAAATAAAATCTTGAAAACAAACTTTTAAAATTTTGTTGCTTTAGAACGTTAACATATTATACCTACGACAGAAACTCCTTATTCCGCAAAAAGGTGAAGATTATAATTTTGTGGGTGGGCAGGCAGTATGTTCGACCGTTTCTTCAATCCTTTTTTTCCTCTGCGTTTAAGGAAATACTTAAGAAATACGTCAGAAAGATGCACGTTTTGATTTACTGTTCCCTGTAGAAGTTAAGTAAAAATAATTGTCTTACGAAACTTATAGGGTTTACTAGTTGACAGTTTAATTGGTTTATGAACCATACAAAAAGGGTTTATGTCTGGGAATTTGGACGGCCATAGAGGAATATAATTTTTTTAACATATTTTATTATATACTATTTGCTTTTTGAGACTTTTGCTCTTTTTTCAGATAACCAACCTAATTCATCAGTAATATAAAAGCCCGTTCAATCTGAAAGACAGGAAATGTACTCTACTTATATTAATGAATCCTTAAGTGAAATTACCTATTTTAAATACCTACTTTTCTAAAAAGATTTTTTATTTTGGTGAAAATGAAATTATATATTAATATTTTTGCTACTAGACCTTAGGGTATGCGTATCGATAAACATGCAATTGATAACTTATTATTACATTATATTTAGTATATCCATGTTAAATTCCAACAGTTTGTGCCGTTATAGTAGTCAAATATATATTATTATAAACTTTACCATAAACTAATATTTTTACGAATGATAATAAACAGAAATATGTTTTTTGCTTTAGTTAATTTTAAGGTCATTCAAGGCCGATTTCGTGCAAAGCTTAAGGCTACTAAATATTTCTAATTTGAAAATTAAGTGAAACCGCATACCACGCAAGTTCCATACTATTTATTATTAAAACCAAAGTATCTATTACCAGCTGCAAAGGTGTATTTGAATCACATCTGATATCTAAAATTATAGGCTGTATTTATGCGTAATTCCTCGGGGCGGTAACCCAGCAAATAAAACTGATTTAGATTGGAATCGTTTGTAAAAGCGCAAATGTACACAATTTACTGTCAAATAGACACCAAAAGATATATGTATGCCTCACCTTTAAGTGACAAAATGATCTTAACAAAATGTGCATATTACGCTATAATTGCAAAATACAAATTTGCCTTGAGCTAATAATAAAACAATATTTTATACGATTTTTTACAACAAAATATAAGTAATCTCGGATTTTAAATACAGTTTATTGTTTTTGCTTTCATTCTAATTATTACTGTTAATATAACACACCATGTATACAATATAAGTGTAAGTTCGTGGTTTAATACAATAGTTTAGACATATTTTTCACCAAAATTAAAAGTAATTTCTGAAGAATTAGAAGCAAATATCTAAAGGGCGTTTTACACATTCGCAGTTATGGAAATATTTTGAAAGTTATTGCCATAATAAAATTGCCTCAGAAATTTAAACAATATTTTTTTGGCGTTTAACTATTCCAACTAAAATCGTTGCAATAAAAATATTGAATATGCTCTATATTTATATTAAGGAAACCGACGCGACGCTAACAAGAATAAATAATGTCGGTTAGGCCTAAAAACACGGTCTTAAAGTAAAACAAACAGGTACCTATTTAATTCCCTTAATTTATTCTAAAATTTTAATTTCCTTTTAGATTTGTTTTTTCAATGTATACGTAATTTCAATCATAGGACTGTTTGAAGAAAAAGTGTAAAGATTTACAGTAAATAAATGATTATCCATACAACTATGTCGCTATTAAAACTAACATATATCGAGCACTATTTAATTTATTTAGAAAAGCTAATATACTCCTTTCCATTCTTTTTTGCAGCCCCTTTTTTCCTCACTGTGTTCATATTTTTTTATTATTTTACTTCTAAGTTCTTAAAGATAACAATTTGTGTGTTACTGTGTTAAATAGCATTTTAAAGATAACTTACTTAACTTACAGTCAAAATATTTTGCTAATTCAGTAGGAATATACACATACATTTTCGGAACTGTCGTGAACGATTTTATTAAAAAAACTTGTACTATACACGAAATATCTTTCTAAGTACACTGAACCTTACTTAAAATGAAACTACAAATGTTTTACTCCCCCAACCCTTGTTTTCCCTACTTTAATGACAGACCTATCATTAAAATGTCATTATGGATTGCATGTAATCGTTCTTTTCATTCACCTAGATGTACTTGCATTAAGCCGTTGAGTAAAAAAATTAACGGAAGGGTAGATACGTTGAATTTTTCCTGCCTTTTCACACCAGTTCACAATTTTTGATGCACGATAAGAACCATATCTCGTATGATATCGTATAAAAATAGTGTTGCCGCCATAGTTTATTTTGTTTTCTGATAATATTAATTTTAATAAAAATTATCGGCTTTTCTCAGAATATAGATATTTATATATATTTTTTTTTTAAATACACTTACATACATATATATATATATATATATATATATATATATATATATATATATATATATATATATATATATATATATATATATATATATATATATATATATATATATATATATATATAAGATTACATAGTCATCAGACGAGTGTAGTACATAAATTATTGTATTATATTATTTTAAGTATAAGTAATACATTTTTAAATAAAGATTAAAAAAAGTGATTCTATATTCAAACATGTAGTATAATCTAATTTATTGCCGCATCATAATGAATTAAAAACAAAAAGAAACGTTAGATTTTTCTAGAGTGTAATGTTCGTAATTTACCACCAACTGTGTAAATCCAACTTCAATTAGCCTGTACAGTTATTTTTGTACAATGACACTGTGTATATCGGCGATAGTATAAACAACGAGGTTCCATTAAATTTTATTTATAATAGGAAATAAAATAAAACTGCACCGAGATTGTAAAATAGCGATTACAAAACATTGAAGCTGTATTTTGTACATAACATAAAGGAAACAATAGATTTAAGATTGTTTGATTACTATAAAACCGATCGGCAATCTTTGAAGAAAAAATTAAATAGCGAAGAATATCTAGAAATCGTGAAGAATATAATGGTCTTCTTGCGCAACCAGAATGAAATCCTAGGAGTGCTCGAAATACAAATTTCATAGTCAGAAGATCATTTTATAATTATACACTTCAATCAGAATGCTCACTTACGGGAAAAAACTAATTACTAGTTGCCACCAGAAAAGATTAGTTGTTGAAAAGTTGATTTTTCGGGGCAGCACACTTAAAAACATTTCTAGAACCGTTATAAAACAAATAATACGTCTTCCATGTTTTTGTTTTATTTTTGGTATAATTTTAAAAATGCGTCAATAATTTACTAGATAATTTAAATTACTCATTAACAAACATTTATATAAGATTTAACAATCGTAAATTTTAGAAATAAATAGCGTACTTTAACTAAAGATACATGCTTTTGTATAAAAAAATAGTAGTACTTTTTATGAACATGTGTAAAGTTTCATTTAGATTTGTCAAGTCATTCGTATATTTACAGTTGCTCAAAGTTCCCATGCAGCAGTATTTTTTAACAATGAAAAATAAATTAATTATAGTGCACTGATAAAATTTTCATTTGGGGAAGAAGTAACACCAAAACAAATTCTTGAACCATTGTTAAAAGTATATGAGGAGTCTTCACCTTCAATTAAAACAGTATAAAGATGGGTTGCTCAAATAAAACTTGACGACGATTCACGTAAAGGAGGTCTAAAAAATGCATCAACACAAGAAATCGGGGCAAAAAGAGGAATTTGATAAAAACCTTAGGCAGTGGGGGCAATATTTTAACTAAAGTTTTGGGTTTCAGAAAGATGCATGCACAGTGGGTGTCGCATTTGCTAACAATGGAGCGATACATTCAAATGAGACATTTGAAAAGTTTTTAAAAGGATAAAAAGGATTTTTTACGTCGTTTTAACACTGTAGATGAGGCTCAACCGCCTTGATCCTGGATAAAAAAAAAGAGGCTAAGAAGCGGTGCGAACCCAGCATTTCGGCTCTAAAACAAGTTAGGGTTCAAAAATCGACCAAGAAGGTGCATCGGTTTTTTCAAGATTCAAAAGGAAATTTGTTTGTGGGTTACTTTTAAACTGGTAAAACTATAAACACAGAATAATATTGTAACCTTTTGGACTAGCTTGATGTAAAAATTCATAAGAAAGTATCTAGTTTACAGAAAATATTTTTTATCAAGATAACACGCCATTTCACAAAGCTTAAAAGTCATGACGAAAATAAGTGGATTAAAGAGCGAATTGTGGCAACATTTACTCTATTCGCCAGATTTAGCTCAATTTGACGTCTAACTGTTCTCACATCTCAAAAAATTCATGCGTGGGAAACGATTTTCATTGAACGAAAAGGTAATAGAGACGTAAAAACGTATTTCAACAGCCTTGCGGCCTTTTACTTTGAAAATAAAATCCATAAATTAAAAGGCCACTAAAACACGCGTAATGAAGTTTAGGAAGATTATAGTAAATAATAAAATGTATTTCAAATCATAGAATCATTTTTTTTTCGTAATGAATGACAAAACCCTTTTAACACACGAAATCCATTATGTTTATGATAAATAAAGGGTATTATTAATGTACCTATTAACCTATTAAATCTTGAAAAAAAACTAACCGATCAAATGACAATTGAGAATATTTGTAACTTTCTAAAAAATACATTTGACAAATTTTCAATTCAACTGTCTCCATCTGTACAGAAATTATTTATCAAATGGGAGGTACTACAATAAATAAAATTACAATCAGTGACTTTCACTAATATTAACTGCATTAAAAGTAATAATTCTAAGTACGATCAGACCAATGATAGTATGCCCTTAGAGGTTTTTACTTTTACGGAAAAATGATTGTTGAAAGATTCTTTGATTTAAACTGTACAAAAGAAATGCCTTTTCCTTCGGGATAAATTGTATTCTTAATCCAAATTAAGTCAAAAAATGTAGATTATTATCTAAAAAATAAACCAAATTCAATTAGGCGTTACTAATACGAGGGGGTTCAAATATAATGCATTTTTAAATTCTCACCTGCGATAAAACCTGGGATCAGCATTTTGCGATAAATTTTAAAAAATTTTGGATGGCGTCACTCAGTGAGACTCCCGAAAACCAAAAAAAAAAAAAAAAGAAAGTTGTGTCTTTAGCTGGTAAAGTAATGCTTCCGACTTTTGAGACAGGCAGGTTGTTTTTTACCGATTTTTTAAGAGAAAACCTTAATTTCGCTCAAGAGTGCCATTTTGCTGCACAATAACACCCAATCTCAAACTAGTCAACGGACTGCAAATGTCTTCGAAAAATGCATTGGGAAGTTCTTCTACGTCCACTTTATAGTCAGGGTTTATCAGCATGTAATTTTTATTTGATTGAACCCCTAAATGAGGCATTGGGCAGTTCAACACGATGATGGTGTTGTCGAGTTTGGCGTTATGAAACTTCCATAACGATGGAATAAGTGCATGGTGGTAGGGGGAAATACATAAGGACATAATGCAAAATCATTTAATTATTGCAGTTAAATTAAAAGTTACAGTTAATTTCCGGTTTATATTTAAACCATCCTCGTACCAATGACAGATTTTATGAGATTCCAAAAAAGATACATTATTTTAGTATTGAGCTGAGATTTATAATAATTAATAATAGGCATCGGTCCCGGCTTTAGATTTTAAAATATTCATTTAAAACTTCGTGAGTGAATTCATTTCGGCGTAACCTACAACTTTTTTATTTTTGAAAATTTTAAGAATTGGGGCGTTTTTGATGTGGCATGGGTAAATCTGTTTAGGGCGTAGATCCGAACAAAAGACTCTTGATTTTTGTAGGCCAGTATAACCATAACATTTTGCTATTATTTATCTAGCAACTGTGCAAAAATCAGCCGCTTATTTTAAAATTACATAACATCATGAATTTGATATGTTGAGGGTGTAGGTCTCGCTAAATGCCCCAATATTTTTGTGGGTCAATATATTTTCCGATGTTTGAATTATAAAATCTTATAAGTCGGGTAAAAAACAAAGGGTTATTCTTTAAATTACCTATAGATCGCTAAATTGACATGTTTGACGCATACTTCATCACAAATGCCCCAATTCTCAGAATTTTCGAAGATTAAAAAGTTGTAGGTTACGTAAGAGGAATCCATTCACAATATTTCGGAGAAGTATTTTTTAATTCAAAATTTAAAGCCGGGACCGATACATATAAGATCTTTATCAGTTAAAGCCTTCGTGGGATGTTCTCAATATTAAAAAAAAAAAGTCTCGGAAAAGCGTGACCCCTAATTTTTCCTATAAAAATTATGTAATTAACACTTACTAAATTGCTTAAAAAACTGCTTGACATAAAATATTTACTTTTAAACTCCACCCGAGTACCCAGCAAGTTCTAACAGGTTGTAACCTAGCATGTTAAGAGGTACCAAAAATATAATTAAATTTAAATTTCTTAGACTACGGTATCAGTAACAGAAGATAATGCATAATGTATTGGGCAGATTTTTAAATAGCGACTAAGTGTTTTTTAACAATATTGAGATGTTGTAAATTTAGGTATTAGGACAGAACTTCTCTAATTTTAGATGTCAGTACTTTAAGCGGCCGAGATTTTTGGGTACTTTACCCTAATTTTAAAGTGTTTTTGGTGGGATATTCTTTCTCTTACCAGGCTTAGTCAGCCCTAAGGCGAAAACTCCACCAAGGTCATGGTCGGGGCAAATATAGACCTTCAGGTGAAATGACCTTACAAACTTGCTTTGCAGGATTAGAATCGAAATCTTTAAACGCTAAACGTAATTTATTTTCGAAACCCATTTTCCATAAGAACATTGCGAGGTCCTTTAAAGTGCGTTTACCTCGAAAACAGTTGCTCCTAGAGACTTTAATGAGGTATACATTTTTAATGCAGCGGGATTTAAAGTAACTTATTTTTAAAATGACAGGTCAATATACTAGGCTTAAAAAAAGTTATGCTATCTAAAACAAGTGGGGTAGGCCGTAGCTGGCGCCCTCTAGTAGCAACATCAAAATCATGGACAAATTTGAATTTCTCGTCTCAAACATCCCCCAGATCCCCAATTTTGTACCGCTACGTCATTTAGTTAAAGAATTATTACGAAAAAACGAAAACAATATTAACCTGTACCTATTATTAAATTTGGATTAAGGCAACTTTACGTAAATTGCATTATTTCGACCTAAGAAATCTGCTGTTGCTCTGTGTCCCATTACTTTTGGGACACCCTGTATATAGTAATTTCTTATACTTATTAGTTTTATTCTAACCAATCGGATTTAATTCAGCGGAATCGTTCGAAATCCGAACAAAAATTCAAACCGGTGATACAGTTTCCTGAATACATAAGGTCAAGTTTCCATAATTTTTCTTCTTCTTTTCTTCAGTGATTAACAGCATCTCGACATTTTTCATACGTATGTATGTTTTGCAACGAATAATCTAAAAGTGTGCGCATTTCTCGCAGTTTAATGCTTTTGTTATTCCTAGCCACATAATCCGCATCAATTGGGTTAAGGTCACAGTGATACGACTTTAAAAGTATAACAATTCCATTTGTTTTACCTATTTTAGTTATTTCATCGACCAATTAAAAATCCATATTGGGCTGCCCGAATTTGTTTTTAAGTTATTTTATTATAAAGTTTTAAGTATACAAGGAGAATTCAAATAAAAAACAAAATTTAACCGTAACTTTTAATTTAACTGCAATAAGTATATAATTTTTATATTATTTCTTCATATATTCATTATCAGGTCAGTGTTGGTTTGTGTTTTCGAAGCCATCCTTAAACTTACTGCATCAATGAAACACCATGGTTTTGATAAGATGGATTCCCTGTCATGTGCTTGAAGTCTGCAAAATATCACTGGGTTTAGCACCCTCGTTCACAAAAAAACATTATGTAATGCGCAACGGAAACATGAACTGCCTGCTCTTTCGTGTTGAGAGTTAGTAACTGAAGTGATTGTGACATTATGCACGCGTTACGCCGGGTACCTCATTCCAAAAAAGTTAAGACAAAATTGCGGGAAGAGCTGTTCGTTTTAACGTTTACTAAGAGGAAGTTCGTTTTCGAATTTATTAGAGGAACCACTAAACACTTTCTATATTGTGCAAAAATCCTGCTTCATTGATTATTGACACAAAAAAATTAAAAGCCCATTCTTTTATGTTGCACGTATTTTTGCCGACCCATCGTTTTCAGCCAGGAAATCCGTTACACTTTTTATTCGATATGACACCAACAGCGTTTAGTTTTCGATCTAGACGGAAACTATAAATTTTTCGCCGATTTTATTTTCATATCCACTATAGTTTTTTTTTTAATTTGCTTGTAATTGGTAGCGCTGCACGGCACTCACTTCCGTGTGTTCTTTTCAGGAGCTAGCGGATGTGAGCTATTCAGATTCCTATAAAGAATAATATAGAACCCACCGCACAGTTCGTAATGCACACACATAAATTATTTGAAGTTTTAATTTTAGCTATTTTATGTACTGTTGTTGTTACTTTGTAGTTTAATAATATTTATGATGTCTCATTTGTTTTTAGTGGCCGTAGCAAATAGTTGATTGATTTTCTTTAAATTCCTTATTTTTTTTAGGGTTTAGAAAATACATTTTCCCTTTTTCCTTCTTTTGTATGACTCAGGCTGCTTACAAGCGTCAACTGCCATCTTTTCCAGATATGATGCCATTGTCTGGCTCTTATCCCTAAGCAATCATCCAAAACAAAAAATCGTATTTTTTTTACAGGTACAACCACGTTAAAACGCAATGTGTAAGGTAGTACTAAACATAACCAATTGTTAATATTCCCCCTTAGACCAACCGACTATCAAAAAATCACAAAAATGTACACTTCCAGCTCCTCTCGAGTGTCGGCGACAAGAAAAGACTGACCAATTTTACGTAAAACTTACAAATATTTCAGGAAACAGCTGAAAATATTTAAAGCACACCCTGAGTACTAAAAGCGGTAGAATTTCTTTTTTACTTTTAGAAGACGACACCACGAGTTTTTGGCCCTTCTCACAACTGATTTCTTTAAAGAAGCGTGTAAGCTACCAAAACACATGTTTACTTGTCGAATATAAACCATTGAAGCCTTCTTAAGCCATTTTCAATGGACACATTCCATTAAGATATTTTGTAAACCACTTATTTTGTAAACTTTAGGGTTCCGTACTTCAAAAGAAAAAGCGATACTCACATAAGTTCATTTTTGCGTTTATTCATCTATCTGTCTGTCATAGACAATTTTTTCGAAAACGGCGCACTGTGGTAATTTGAAATTTGGTGCAATGGTAGGCTATTTGTTACGCGTACGTATTTGGATAGTCCAAGTTCATGAGATATGCATACATGTTTTTTATTGGAGGTGAGTCCGACCCCGAAAAAAATATAATTTTTTTAGTAAGCCTTTAGATTCAGATGTCAAATATGTTTATTTCTGAATATGTCGAAAATAATTAACTTTAGATATAAAATGCCAATTTTAAATAATCTGGACAATTCAAGCATAAAATAAAAGGGATGAATGAAAAAGAAACATAAATATATTCTACAAAAAAATTGACTTTAAATAAAAATTAAGTGGAATTTTAATATATGTCATATCATTTTCCATATAAACACAAAAAAAAATAAAAATTAGTACTTCCGGTAAATGACATTTTAGTTAATAATGTAAAAGTCTTATTTTTTCGTGATAATAAGATGTTTAATTAATGTAAAAAAATTATTAGACAATGTAATATATGGAAATTGTTAGTCTTAAAATACATTAAAAAAGAAATCATATTTATTAACGCTACGTAAACATGATTCATAGTAATGGTAATAAAGGTAAAGATATGGAAAAGCAAATAAATAGGTTTAAATATTTTGCAACAATATGCGGGGCAAGTTAAAACACCGTGTCAAAATTGTATGCGAACATATGGCATTTTTATGTTATACTTTCTAAACTAGATTTTTTATGAATGGTGACCATAAAGTTTCGTAAATATTTGCAATTAAAAAAAAATTGAAACGTAAAAATAGCAAAAGGGCTGACAGATAACAGTCTATGTAGGTGCTGTATTACAGAGGAAGTTGCGGTTTTTTTTTGTCTGTTGTCGCTTTGAGGTAGTTATGTTGTCAAGGGTCAAGTCTAGCCCAGAGCGACAGTCCTTTGGAATCCATCTGGGTTTGTTACTTGGCTAGACTATAACCATTTTTAACAATGCAACATATTTCTAAAAACTGTTAAGCATCAATATCTACAATTTTAAAAATACTCTGGATATGATTTCTTCCACTCTGCTCGCTGTTTTAGTAGTTAAACGGTTGATCTTTGATATTATATTTTGTTAAGGGCCGCTGACAGTAACGTTACCACTCCTTAATTTAATCTCGAAAGTGTTATAAATCTGACTGCTACTATATGAATGATGCAGAATATATGTGAAAATCCAAATTACAGTAATGGCAAAGTTCGTTTATTTCTTTAAAAAGTTCCTGCTCGCAACGGTCGAAATTTTTAAATATCTTGATTAGTATTACGAGAAGAAATAACGTACCAGACGTAATGTATACAAATTAATCAAATCATTAGGTTTTCTTTAAAAATTCTTCAGCAATTAACCTTTACCTTTTAAGCATTAGTCTTCGAATAGAGGCTTACTATAGTTTTAGCGCTGCATTTGATATACCGTACCAGTTTTCTTTTTGTATATCTAATTAAGTTTTCTTATGATTACCCTGTTTTCTTTAATTTTGCCTTTTTAGGTGGATCTTGACTTTAATACCGATTTTTTTTTACTATACAGGATGATTCCAAATTTATCCCAAAAAAATTAAGCTTTATGTGAATAGGTTGGAGTATGATTCTTTGTCAGATAGTTTGGATTTTATATCATCAAAACAAAAAGTTAATAATACTGAGTCTGGCTAGACTAGATATACTTTTCTTAAACCCTTCTTTGCAGATCGATCTGCACAGATGGATCTGAAATACTCACACTATAAAATTTTTCATTTGTGACCTCTGTATATTTTTTCTAGTAATTTATAAATTTTTTTGCTTGATAAAGAATATTTAAACTGAACATACAGTTAATATCATCAACTCTTATTGCCAATCGATACTTAGGAGATTCTTGAATGCCCTGCACTTAACACTTAACTAATATGCCATAATTAAATAATTTTCTATTTATTTAATTTTTAAGACATCATCCTATTTTTTTCGTTATAATTTAAGAGAAAATTATCTAAAAATATAAAAAACGTGTAAAATAAGTGAAAGTGCTGACTAACCGCTTTAATCAAACAAAAAATTACATGTGCGGGTCGTTGCTTCTAGGCTTCTAAAATTCTTCACTTAGTAAAGAATACACATTAACATTATAGTTATATGTCGTTTAAGCCTGTGAAAGACTTAAATGCTTTTTTTATTTGGTTTTTGTAGTAATGAACAAGTTGTTCATCTATATATTATATATTATTTTAAAATTAAAGGGTTTCCTAATTACACTGTAACAAAGTAATGTGTTATTTTGATAATTTTCACCTTATAACCCTTACACCGACCTGTAAATTGTGATATCACGTATAAAATCAATAGAACATCAACAAAATATTTTAACTCTTTGAAGACAAGTCTAAAGGCATATTTATTGTTACGTATATTACTTTAAAGCATAAAATACAAAGATCATAAGAATGGAATATGTAAAAGTCGTTAAACTACTTACAGAACTACAAAGTGACTACATCAAATTGTTTTTTATGCCAATGGGACAGCAGACCTAGACCCACATAATGTTTAGGTTGCATTATATCACTTAAGCTGCATTTTCTTCATTTCCATTTGGATTTTTTTCCTGGCAGTTTAGGTGAAGTTTCAGATGAACACCAGCAAATTGCTCAACTAGAGAAACGGTGTAGTGATAAATTGGCCCCGAGCATGTTAGAAAACTACTGTTTGACTCTCAAACGTGAAACCGATTCCTTTCAATACAAGCGAAAAAAGACTAACTTCTTTGTTCTTATATTTTTTTTGATCCAAAATAAGGTATTCTGTGTAGAAAACTTGATTCAGTTTTTTATTATTCTTTAAAAATTTCCTAAATTGCCGGTGAATTTTGGATTTCTCATATTGATTTTTTTTCGTCTCCAAAAGTGTATGGATAAGTGTAAACCAAACTCATATTTGAATTTAGCACATTACATAGATACAAAAAACCCAAAGAAATATCAGATAGGGACAAAAAAATCAAAATGTAAATGCTAAAATTTTTAGCGTAGACATATTTAAAAATGTATTAATATGTTCATTGTAAAATCGGTGTTAATACTGCTCCTTTTGACCCAACTACTTACTTTTTAAAATCAAGAAATAAATCATTTACACATTACTAAAGACAGCAAAATAAATTACGTCAGTTATTTTGACATTACTGATTTATTTCGTTTTGTGCAATAATACAATTTCTCCATTTAAAAAACTAAGTGAGTTGTCTCAAAAAGCTGTCTTTGTTCGACGTGTTTTTCTATTAGGACGTGTTTTTCTATTAGGACTCGTTTGTGTAAAATCCACTTTTTAAAGAGACAGACTCAGAAATTTATTGAAATTCAATCGTTTTTAACTTTTTTTAAAACTTACAATGACTATATTTTCTAAACCAAGCGGGACATCAAAAAATATAAAATACCATTTTCATAAAACCCGGGGGAATATAAATGACTTATACTCCAAAAAACCTTGACCAACCCCTTAAGCCCCACCCCCACTCATTTAAAAATCGTAAATGGCAATACTCCTTGTGGTACCTCTGTGAAAAGCCTATGAAAAATGTTTTTCGTTGGTTGTGAAAAAGTTGGGGTAAAATACTACCCTTACATTTTACAGAAATCGTGTTTTATTTTTCATAAAAAAATACCAGAGTATGTCTAATTATTAAATTAATAATTGGTTAAAACACAACTATTTTCCCTGGAAATCTTCTCCCGGCCTTCTTAAAAAAATTTAAATGCAGTACCACTTCGTGACACTTCTTTGAAAAGCTCTATAAAATGGTAATAATAGCATTATTTTAAATAAGCTACTAGCAGCACTCTTAGTAAGCCTTTCAAAGAAGTATCACAAGGTGCTACAGCCTTTAAAACTTTTTAAAGGGGCGGGGTAGCTCTCCAGGGAGTATAGCTGTGATTAAACTAATTATTAATTTAATACTTGGGCATTGTCTGTATAAAAAATAAAATACGATTTTTCTTTAAATTTAAGGGTAGTATCCGATTTTACCCCAACTTTTTTACCACCAACGAATAGCATTTTTCATGGGCTTTTCAGAAAGGTGCCACAAAAGGGGTGTTGCCATTTAAGATTTTTAAGTGAGTGGAGGTGGGGCTTAAGGGGTTGGTTATATTTTCCCGCCGTTTTATGGACATTATAATTTTTTTTATATCTCTCTTGGTTTATAAAATATAGCCACTGTAAAATTTAAAAGACGCACTCTGTATTATTTTAAAATAAAAACCAATAATTTTTTAGTGGATATTTAAAAAACAAAATATGAATTTAAATTTAAGATTAAAAAATTACTTTAATTTTGGGGTTAAGCTGTGACTGTTAAGTACTGACATTTTTTAAAGAATCTTTATGAATACACTATACCGTTGCCTTATTACACGTTTATTTCACTTTTTCCTGTAAGTTTTATTATACAAAATTTCCCATAGTTTACTATGAACCAAAGAACGGCATTAACATAACAAAAATCGTTCTATTCAGATGCGATTTCCTAATGCATAAACAAGGAGAGTTTATTTTCTTAGCTAGTACATAAATTTCAAAACTAGATCTTAAAACGGCGTTTACACAAAATAATTGGCATTTTAGATGTTTATTCTGCATAGCAAACATGATTGTTTGTTAAATGCCTAGTTTTATTTCATGTAAAACATGGTAACCAACTTATATAACAGTAGATAATTTTTACAACTCAGTTTTTACTGAAGCATTTAGTTTATTGTTAGAAATAAGGTTAAAATTATAAAATACACAATTTGTATCCAGAAAAATATATACTTTTATGCCCTATCTTACCTAGTTTAAAAATGTTAAATCTGGTTAGTAGCAAATATTTACTTAAACCCAATTATCCAGCCATTTTCCTCCGTTTGAATCTAGTTTTTAAAACTTGTTAATTAAAGTTTTAAGGACAGTTTTATTTGTTTTGTGGTTTAATTATTTTTAGTGTAATGGTAGCGCAGGACAGTAAAAATGATTTGATAATATTACAAGATCAAGTGCAGTACGCAACAAAAACATGACAGTATTTTTACCGAAATGTGCCTCAAATCATTTTTATTTACAGATTATGTAAGAATACCTTTGACATAATGTAATTTTACACTTATACTTAACACCAAATTATTTTCATTTAACTTTAAAAAACCTTCCATTTTGTATAATACTTTTTTAAGGATTGATTAAAAACATAAAATTGTAAAATTTGTTTTCAAAAAACTCTTCCTATTTGTACGAAACGCAGCCTTGAGCAAAATTATGTGAATAAAATCTGACCAGAAACAAAAATGTGAAAAAGCTTACGTTTGGGTTTCTCCACATTATTTTCTCGTCAAAATAAAAAAATACAACAAAAATTCAGATTTTACCACAAACAATAAAATTCATTAAACCGCATTCCATTTTACATGAAACTAAAAATATTTAAAAAAATAATGCGATTTTTGGATTCATTATCACCAAAACCACTAAAAATGACATACGACTTAATATATTCGTCTGTTCGTTGCACCCTCTTTTATAAGCCCTATAGATGAGGACACCAAATCATTTATAAAGTTAGTCAATTCCGAATGTAAAAAAAAATAAAAAATATTATTATATCACGTAACATATCAACTTCTTATTTCACCCACTTTTTAAGTACTACATGCATAACCATAAACAAACAGACCGATAGATGATAGACAGACAGATAAAATACCTCGATAATCTTCTGACGGGTCCAACTGGCCTTTCACAAAATTGCCACCAGCAAGCATTATATGGTAGAAACTAAATAGTCATATTTTTAAAAAACACGCTGTATTTTTCATTAAAAAAATTACCAGTTTTCCTTTTTTCAGCTTCGAAATTTGTGCTAGCCGATAAGACAATTTCATGGCGAATACATTTTATGTTTTATTCGTATGATTGCCATCTTGACTTAACAGTTAAATCTGTAATATAAAACACTGTCTCGTTACATTAAGTAAAAGTAAAAACCACATAAAAACATACCTGGAGGTTAAGAGGTTATGTTTATGTTTTGCCTTGTATTTTTATCACTTCTGGCATAACTTTCTATCGCATTATTTGACATTGCTGCTGAAACGAAATCTCGTTACTCCTGTTACAATAAAAAATAAAATGCAAAAATTTCACGAACATCTGCGAGCTATCGCCCAGACCCTTAAGAAGGATTACAGCTTTCTATAATTTGTACCTGTCAATTTTTTAATAATAATGTGCTTTATAATACCGCCGCGAAAATTTGCATGTATTTCCTTATGTTTATGCTGCTTTTTTGAGAAAGATAATAAAGTCCATAACGTTAAAAACTGCCTCATAAAAAGGATGCCATACAAGACAGGTATAATTTATTTATCTACACAAAATTAATTTCAGTTACTTTCCCATTTAATTCGCAAGGAAATTTTTTGGTCGAGATTTTTACGCTTATTGCACTTTTTTAAGTTTATTTAAAATATTTAATAAAAAAAAACTTATCACATACTTTTAATAACTTAACAAATTTAATTATAAACTGAATTTGTCCTGAAACAGTAACTAATTGTAACAAAGATCTGCAGATAAACAGAAATGTTATTTTCAAAATTAAAACAATGCTATTACCCACAATTCCGTCCTAACATTTTTGCAATTGGATTTCTAAAAGACATACGTATGGTCATTGTTACTTTAATTGTTTCAATACAATACATTTAGTAATTGTTTCAGTGACAAAGTAGGCAGTTTTTAAAAAGTAGGTAGTTTATGTGTCTGTTACGGAACGCTAATAAATTGCTAATGAATATGGGCGTCAAATCAAGTAAAGCCTTCAAGCACAATACGTGGAATCCATCTTATTAAAAATCCTGGTAATTAGTGTAAGAACTTTAAGAAGGGTCGTACAACGATCGAAAATTTGCCCAAAAAAATCGCCCTATAATAGAAACATTGCTGTCCTTAAATGGCACAAACATAACAAACTATTGTTGGTAGCGTCAAGGTAATCAAAAAGATCAAGTGTAGAGTGGCACCACTTAAAAACTCAAAAATCTAAAAAAACAAGAATATTCTTTCAGTCAGTAAAGTACCATTAACGCTTCTTATTATTTGAAATTGCTTACACAAAATGGTAAAACTGAATTTAGTTCAGAATGGAGAAATGCATTGCAAGATTCTTCTTCTTATAGTCCGGATTTATTACCATGTCATTTCTATCTCTTTGGGTTGCGTAAAGAGACATTGAACACGACAGTTATGATGCCACGTTTGTGAAAAAGTGGCTTCGCATTCAACCAAAAATATTGTATAAAATCATTTCTATTGCACTTTAATAAAAAGTTACATACAAATTCCGGTTTATACTTAAGCCCTCCTCGTAACTCATTTAAAAAATATTATCTTGTCTTGTCCTCAAGAAATAATAAAAGGAATTTTAAAATATAATGTAATAATATTTTTTCAATATGTATATTTTTAAGAAACTTTGGATTTTAAAAGCAATTTTATTAATTGTATTGAGAAAAACCATTTTTAGTATTAAGCTGGTTAGGTATACGTCTAATTATTTTTTTATTTTTATTGTTATCACAATCTAAAAATTAATTTTATTTTTATAATACGAAGTGTTACTTAAAAAACAAATACAAAGGAAATTTTAAATTCGCTTGATAAACCAATCTTAAAACCAGGACACTCCTAAACAAGCAATATGGTGAGTACTTGTAAGGGCATTGTAAAATATGCCAATATTATTTCTCTTCTGGCGGCTCCCAATAGAGTAACAGAAAGTGCCACTTTCATGCATCACTTCACATTCCAACTGGGCAGGCTCCAAACTTCTAACTTTGTTCGTTCCTTCATCCCTAGGGTGTCGAGGCTGTGGAACCAACTACCTGTAGAAACCTTTCCTTCTCTATCAAGTCTCAAAATCTTGTGTCGTAATAATAAATTACCTACTCTTACTTTACTGAAGACACCCACGGGACGTTAGTGCTTAAGCTTTTAGCTTTCATAGACGGTACCAAATAAAGTAGCAGAAACTATAATCCTATTTTACATTACATGCTTAAAAAAATTGTCAGTAAATGAAAGTGAAAAAACGATTATACATTTAAAACATATGTTTTTTAATCTAAAAAAAAATATAAACAAGAAACAATAATGTGAAAATGTGAGGCTATTTACATATCTATAATTTACTTAATTAGCATAATTATGCAAACAGTATTTAATAATCTATAATAAATTGGATTACTGTATATATTTAAAATAATTATAAAAAAGGTTTGTTATTTATTATGTCTTGATGTATGCAAAATAATAGATTTTTTAATTACTAGATAGTACATCAGATTTTTTTAGCAGCTATATTACTCTTGGATTTAAATTATATGTGTGAATTTAAATCCGATGCCTGACGAGCTTGAAGGAAGGACAGGGGTTAAAATAACGGTCATGAGAAGAACTATTATCAATGTTACTTCCATATTTCCTTATATCTTTGGACTTTGGACACAAAGGCTCAAAGCTTAAGTTTTAATAGAAAGTATTACCCTGCCCTGTTTTTCAAATTGAACTTTAAGATTGGCTTGAGAAAATGAAAATTAGATTGAAGGATCTCAGTAAAATTTTCGATAGGGTTGATCGTAGACTGAAAAAATCGTTGCTGTTGAGAAGACATAGTCCTAGATTATCACAGCAATAACTTGATGAATACTAGAACAGTGACTACAATAACTGATATGTCGTTTAGAAAAAAAACTTGAGAGCCAGGAACAAAGTTCTGGTGGGAACCAGTAGCACTGAAGTGTTAAAAGAGCATCATACCAGACCTGGTCAAAAGCCTTAGATATGATAAAAGCAACGATCTGGGATTTGCCAAGAACTCCAAGGACTTGTTCCAGTTGTGTAAGACAGATAAAAGAAGATCTACTATGGTTTGTGACTGAATCCGTACTGTCTCTCAATTTAAAGGAAGTGTTTAAATCCTTTTTTGGGGATAGGTTGCACAAGCGCAGCTTTTTAGCTATTCAAAAAAATTCCCCGTGAATAAGTATTCGAAACAGGCGAGTTAAGATGGAGCCTGCTCCTTTAATTTGTTAGTGCAAGTTAATGGATTAACTTTAATAAATACTTGGTAGTTCAAATGTTTAACTTAAAAAATATTTCGGTTTTGCTTTCATCTTTTCCTGTCGTTATTCTAAATGTTATTAACAAATCATCTACATTTCTGGGATGCGACTTTTCCTATTTATGTATGAAGATTCTCTGATTAAAAATAAAAAGTAAGATTTTTTGTTTTTGGGAAGTCCCTACCAAATTTATTGCTTTTTATTTGGAAACATATTTTTTATTGCATTAAAAACCACAATTAATTACCCAAAATCGGTATTAAGTAACACATGTTATTTAACCTACTAATTGATACATATTTTCCCATGATGGTAGGTTGTTAGAAAGTGATGGCCTGAGCTTTTTTAATACCCTTTTTAATGCATGACCTTTTATGAAGAAAATCCGTTTTATATAAACAAGTCGTTCTGTTTAGTCCCTACATTACAAAAAACATGGTTTCTCATTTTTGTCCATCTGTCGGTCTGTCTGTTGGTGCCATAGCTTTCGAACCAAATGAGAAAATAATTAAATTTGTTAGACCTGTAATGCTTTAGGAGAGCAAGTGGCTTATTTTTTTAAAGAAAGAGGGTAAAGGGAGTAGAAGTTGATATTTTAAGCGATATTTTAGTATTTTTCCCCTTTTACAATCAAAATAGACTAACTTTATAAATATTGAGTCTTTGAGTCTATTGGAAAAGTAAAAAAAAATGATAAAAAAGTTTAGTGAAATATATTAGGTTTTATGTTGTTTTTAAAGACTTTGAAGTCCAGGAATTTAAAAATCGTATTATATTTTGTTATATATATTGTTATTCAAATTGAATTGGGTACCATTTAAGATCCCCATTACGTTTATAAAAATAAAGAGGAAGAAGCGTGTTGTCTAAGATATGAGGAAAACTGCCGCTTTTTTTTGTCAGTATTACAATTGATGAAAAATAAATGTTTTTTGTGTTTTAAAACCATCCCTCATAAATTTACTCTTTATAAGCTTTGTATGATTCAGTTATCAAAGCCACTGGTTCCAATACAGAACTGTGATGTTTTTATTTGTTATTAATTGTGTTCTTTCTACTTAAAAGAAGTTATAGCATATCAAGTCTTAACAATTTTTTCACCTCCATTTAGAAACTTATCTAAATGTTTCCAACTCTATTTAAATCCGAAAGGTCGTTGCGGTGTTATTGAAAACTAAAATAGTTTTGAATCGAATTAAAGCGGAAGCCGTTTCAGTTAAGCCCGCTTAAAAAGTAAATATAGAAATAGTAAACACGACATTTTTTCACTATTTATAAAACCGAACATACAAGCGTCTAATTTAGCTTTTTTTTATTGGAAACAGTGACAGGTCAAACGTACATTGAGAAATTGCCATGTAAAATTAGGTGTGACAAAAAATATTTTTGGACGTTGTGAATGGACCTCGCTGACCCAGCTAACATTATAATATAATGTTTAACAACTTATAATTTATTTTCATTTTGTGAAATTTTAAACATATTTTACATACGAGGACTTAAATATAAACCAAAATTTGGATGTAACATTTAATTATCTAGGATCGAAATCGGCAATTTGGGGGGGGAGGGGCGGAAGGACAAATGTTGTAAATTTTAAAACTTAATTGATAATTCTTTAAACGTATAGTGAAAAACAGTAAACGTTTTAAAGCACTAAGATGCTAATATTATTAAAAAAAAATCACAAAAAATGGGTGGCTATAGCGCGCATTTTGACAACTGCAGCCTTGATTTGTAAAGCATCTCTCTACTGGTTCGTTTACAGCTGCCGATGTTGTAAATAGCTTAATAACTTTTACTACTAACTTAAAGCATGAAGAATAGTAAACCATGGTTTGCTTTAACAAACAATTTCGTGGTGAATTTGACAAAATATTAGATTCGTCGTTATACACATTCTAGGAACTAAAAAAAACAGTATTATTCTGTATAAAGTTAAAAAAGCTTTTATATTTTGATTTCATGGTTTTTGTTACTCGCGTGCACGATTCGTTCGAGTTATTTCTAGAGCCTGTAATTATTACCTAAGCCCCAGTTAAATTGCATTTTCCAGTAATGTTAAAAGAATAACAATTCCATTGTAAATTGTAATCACTGGCATTGGTATTGATATTATGAACGTTATGGTTTGTTTCTCTCAATGCTAAATACCAAATTACTAAATCACGATTTTTTTAAAATTGCTTTTCCTGTAGCTAATGTTAGACGTTATTTTAAAATAAATAAAACAATTAATAAATAAAATACCTTTAGCATTTTGGCAAACACTTAGGTTCATCAAAAAACCTTTTTCTACTACATTATATTTTCTATGTAGATCTTTTTAAAGTTAAGTATCACAGCGCGATACTCAAACACAGTCATGTTCGCCGTTACAAAAAAGCAAAAGAAGATAGCCAATAAAATTTCTTTCCTTACAACTCCAAGTAGAGCAACACGTACTGCCAGTCTCATACTTTCCTTTACAGCCCTTTTGCAGAGGCCCTGAACTTTCTACTACATTTCTTCATCCCTAGAGTGTCTAGACCGATGATACCCAAATTAGTCTACACTGACATTCAGTGTTCGACTACTACCTGCAAGGAGATGGACTCCTTGCAGGTAACTATCAGCTACCAGCTATCAAAAATACATTTGGAGTTAAGTAATTTACAAATATTTAATATTAGGAAGACAGGGGGTTAAGACTGTAGAGCTACTGCCTGCAGAGATTTTTCCGAAACCTCCAACTCATTAAGTCATGTGTTAATAAACTGCCCCTTAATTTACTTAAGACAACCACTGTACGTTAGTCCTTAAGCTGTAAGCCTTAGTAGACTCTCCCAAAAAAAACAATACTAAGATTTTTTTAAAGCAGAATGCGATATTTTTTTAGTTGTCCAAACTAAACCAGTACACCGATACCTTTAATTTATAAATTTTCTTAAATATAAAATTAAAAAACCAAACCTAAATTGTAAAACCTGCTTTGCGTCGTTTTCATCAAACCACCAAACAATCATCATATTTATTACGGTTGTAGTGGCGTAAGGCCTCTCACTTTTTAGAACACATTTGGGAGATAATTTAGTTTTTTACCTAAAGTATTTTATTAAATTTTTAAAATTAACAGTTAAGACTCCCCCAGTTTTTTTAGTCAATATACGCCACTGTGCGGTTGTTATCAGCATTTAAACCAAAATGAAATATTCCACAAATCAAAAAACCGATGTTATTAAGATAAACAATACTGCACGTCCGAAATCGAAAGTACTTCTCCGAGATATGACATCATGAAATTCTATTAGAAAGTATCAATATATGAAATGCAGAAAATATGAAATTTATCCATGCACAATCTGCACATAACTGTGTCTATAGGTTTAACCCCACGCGTATATGCTTAATAATAATATTTATTGTTATTGGATAATATAGGTAATTTAATTTCCTTTTCATAATACCGCCAGCTATTATAAATTATTATCATTATTATTATGATTGTTAATATTTTAAAGAAACGATAAATTCACTTTTGGCGTGAAAAACTAATACATTGAAAATCTAGCACAGACGAAATACCAGATTGATCGAGGCGATTTATACCGTTTACAACAAGGTTTCACTTAAAAACTCCGAGTGTGTATTAAAAAAAAAAAGATTGAAATAGAACTCGCCTCCAATTGAATAAATCGTCTACAGACAGACAGAAGGACGCAGGGGTGATCTTGTAAGAGTTCCATTTGTCCTTGTGTGATTTTGTAGGCGTTTTTTATCTTTATGACAGCCCCTAAGGGCTTGTATAAAGCTTATTTCACTTTTTTCACCTTTTAGAAAACGTGGTAGTGCCACCACGGACGTTATACAAGTAACCTTAACTAATGTTTGGGTAATGTCATCCAGGTAATGTATTTTTTGATATTAACTTTCAGAGGCAACCTTTTCACCATAGGAACAGGGAAAGGGATCCCAAAAGTTAAATTTTCGGATTGTTAAAGTCCCTTTAATCAATTTGTCTAAGCAGTTGATCGAAGCCATAGTAAATTAAATATTATATCCAGCAATTTTCGAGAAAGATTTTCAAGAGTTCTTTTGAGAAAACCCCGTATACCGTCAATTCCTCTTTATGTTATCGATAATAATGAACCAAAACTATCATTAGGTAATGTCAGTTACTTCCCGTTTATACTCACTAATCTAAAAATAAATAAATTATAACATTCGTGTTTAATATCGTACCAAATCGATTGGAAATAAAAATTTATTAGATAATATTATAATAGAAGCATTAAGCTCGACTTGACTTTCAAAGCAGACTAAATTTATATTTCATGCATCTGACACTTTTTCTTTATTTAATTTTAATTTATTGCCTTTGGTACCACCCATTTCCCATGTGCATGCATATCGTTCACAGTTCCGTAATTAAAAATTTATTCTGCGTGTAAAAATGCCGTAATCTAAATTCTAAATATACTGATGCACAAAATTCTGCCATTACCGAAACAACCTGTAACTGCGTTGTGTTTTATTAGATTGATTAGTCCAATTTCATTATTTTTTAATTCCGATAATATCTTAGCTCTTAAAATGTTTTAACCATAAGTGTTTTTGAGTCACCTGAAATTATACCAGTGGGCTAAATGTCTAAATAAAAACAAAAGTAAATTTATAGATCTATTTCCTTTTTATTATTTGTCTGATTGATTATGGAGATCCAAGTAATACAACCCAAAATTTTAGGTTTGCAAAGAAAAGAACTAATACGAAATGCTTCTCTTATTCATCTCTTTAGAGTTTATCTGGAGAAGCTCCTTTATTTTTGTAACCGAAAGCCTAAAGAGGTGTTAATTTCCGTTTAAACCTTCAAATCTTCAAGCCCCCTGTCTGTGTGTCTGTATCTGAAAGTGTATAAACATCACTGCACCTAGGCCTCAGTAGGCCCGTTGTGCTACCTCCTAAAGGGGACTCCTCACTCAGTACGCCGCCCATCCTACTGATTTAAAGTAGGTAAGAACGTCGTTGAGGGGAATCTCCTTAATGTCGGCCAAAGAAAGCCAATACTCGCCCAGCATGGATCTTCTCTCGGACGAGAGTGCAGTGCAGTCACAAAGAATGTGCTCCACCGTCTCGTCTTCCTGTTCACAACCTCTACACAGAGGTGTGTCATTTATTTATTTATTTATTTATTTATTTATACCCATTCTAAAGAGGTGTTTTCGCAGTTGACAATGTCCAGTAAGAACGCCCGTGAGCCACCTGTTAATAAACTGCCTCTTACTTTCCTAAGAAACTCACGATTGTTTTTTTTTTCACGACCATTTAACCATATCAGCAGACTGCCATCAACTGCATTATAGGTACCCATGAGGCTTTATGCCTACGCATACAAAAGAGTATCGTACGCCGTAGAAAACATGTTTTTTGAGTGCTTTTTGGAAATGGAGATTTGTACTTACCCTAAGGCTTTGTCTCTTGGAGAGTGATTCCAGGTAGCATTGCCATTCCAAAGATCTCAGAAAGAGAAGATGCCATCTGCGTTCAAGACCATTTGCAATTCGCCTCGCGTTCGTTGTGTTGCATTTTGCGTCTGGCCTCTTGCACAGTTTGACAACTGAGCCTACTATTTTACCGTGATTTTCAATGTCACGGTGCAGCAACTAAAACAAACAAAAAACACTTTAAAACATTTTAATTTGAACTTGAATGAAAAAAAGAACTAAATCACTTTAAAAAAAATATTTCATTTTATATCAAAAAAAAAGTATATTTAAAAAATAAGTTCGTTATCTTTTTTTGCTTGTATATAAAGGGATCGGTTTCACATTTGGGGTCCAACAGTAGTGCGCTACCATGTTTGGGGTCCAATTTCTACTACCCCACTTCTCTGTTTGAGCAACTTGCTGGTGAAATCTTTTACCGTGTGCGTCTGATAATAAAATTACGATCTAACGAAAGACATGGCTATTACACGTGGTTTGTTTTACCTAAGATAATGATTTAAATTGAAACAAATGCGATTCTTAACCTAATTTATTGGTTCGTTTTTAAAGACATCTCATTTTTTTCAACACGTTCCAATAATGTCACGAAAGAAGTTCAAATGGAAATGAAAAAAATACATTTTCTGTTACCTAGAACACTTTTAAAGTCAACGCCCTATTTTCCTATGTCGAAATAAAGAAAAGCATTTTATTTTCTATTTACAACTTTACCAAACATTTTTAAAACCCTAGTTTCATGTACAGGGGAGGTAAATAAATTTTGCTGCTTTACCAAGGGTTTATTAAAGGCGTTTTTCAGATCGCGCACAATGTTTTTACGGCGCCAATTCTTTATGACACATGTTTAATGAAGTGTTTGATTGCGGTGGATATTTTACATTGTTGTTTCGATATGATAGATGAGTAAGTAATCTACTGATTACCTGACCTATCTGGGTATACCAGGTACTGCGCATAAGGAAGTACGCGCAACTTTTATTGTCTTGATTGCCAATTGTTAAATCTCGGAAAAAATAATTGGCTTTTTGCAAATATTTTTTAATATGTATAATTAAGAGATTGCCTTTTTTACTTTTCTTCTAAACCAGCTCAACTTTCGAATGGTCTTTGTTGGCTTTTGAATCAAACACTTTTTTTGGAAAACATTTTTTTTAACCCGTTTCTGTATGCTATATACAGAGTGATTCATGAGGAAATGTCAATACTTCAGGTACATATTCAGGGTCCAAAAATAAACGCAAAAGTCTATACAAATATGAGTCCGCAAGGCCTTCGTTTCCGAGATACAGGGTGTTAAAGTTTTATTTTTTGAAAATTATAAAACCTAGCTTATGTTTTGCTGAACATAATAAGAGAACAATAATTTTATTTAAAATTAAAATTCATTTTGTTTCATTATACATTTTGTTTTATTTTTTTTTAAATTGTGCTAGTGCTAATAAAATCAGATGCGTCGTAATTTTTTTAAATCCAAATATCTCGAAAACGGTTGCTTATATTAATTTTTAACCAGTATACCTTTTGACGTAAAAATAACAAAACAATTATTTAATTAACTTAAAAATGTAATACAAGTTGTGATTGTTCAAAACAGTGAAAACTTGTGTAGGTAGCACCCCCTACAAGTAAGAGCCGTACTAAGATTAGATTTGAATTCGTCATACCTAAAAACCCCCAGATACCAATTTTTACTTCAATATTTACATAATCATAGATTTTATTTAAAAAATAGAAAAAATTACTAAAAACTTTAACACCCTGTATTTCGGAAACGAAGGTCTTGCGGACCCATATTTGTATAGACTTTTATGTTTATTTTTGGACCCTGACTACGTACCTGAAGTATTGACATTTCCTCATGAATGACCCTGTGTATATATATATATATATATATATATATATATATTATATATATATATATATATATATATAATATATATATATATATATATATATATTATATATATATATATATATATATATATATATATATATATATATATATATATATATATATAAAATAATATGCATCCAATGTATGACAGAAATCCTATATTCTTTGCTATTGTTTTATTCTTTATTTTTTTGTTTATTGGTGTACACAATATAAAATACATATAAATTATAATAAACATAACAATATCTTATTAACTATCTTTGCTGTTTTATATTTCTTTTTGTTTGTTTTTATTTTTCTCTCTTTCTTTTTATTATATTGTATACATAGTTAAATAAAATGTATTTGGTTATTTACTTTTCAAATCAGCATCACTAAGTCCATAAGAGCTGAGAAGTATTATAAGATCTTGTACGATTTCAAAATATTGTAAGTATTTTTTCTTAATTTGTTTAACAATTTTTTCAACTCTGTCTATCAATCTCACAAAATTTTGTTATAACTAACTCTATTACAGAGCTATCCAAATTGGGTGTTGTCTGGTAGGTTTGGTAATGACGTTTCAGAAAAACCACTTTTTAAATAGGGAACTGTCCATGTCTTGGTGGTAATCCAATGAACAGTTGTTAACACATTTTTGCTAATAGAAGTAGCGGTCCTTCTACCCAGCCATCAGATCCTCCGCAGTGTAGAATACTTCGTTTACGTATTACGTTTTTCCCTGATGGATGGTACGTCAACACTACATTTTCTTTTGTTTTCGCCTACCCAACCATTTAGATAATAGATAGGTCTCCTTTAATTTCGGTACTCTGATATTTTTTGTAGATATTTATTTTTCCAACGAAAGGATCTGCCGCTTTTTATATTGCTCTGACGTTTGTCAATTTTTTTGATATTTAAATCCATTATTTCATATTGTAAATAGCATGCCTTTAATGTTGCAAATAATTTGCTGTTATAATTTATAAAACAAGATGAACCACTATCCTTAGTTCTTGTTTGGTCCATGCGTTATAGTTTTATACACATACTTTATACACGCACAAATTTCTTCCATTTGGGCTTTCACTGGTAAAATTCCACGGCCTTCACATTTTTATTTTTTTCGATGCAAACAAGACACGATAGTAAAAAAATTAAAAGTAGTTATGGTGCAATTTTATTACAGCATACCTGTACTAATTAGATTTTTTATACCTGTCCTAAACATATTTATTATAAAATACTGTCTCCCTATTTGATTATATTTAAATCAGGGTTGAGATGATTAAAATTACGGTTATAATCATGATTTTAATGAGTATGATTTTTTAAAATCATGATTATTTTAAAAAATAATTTTAAAATGTTAACACTTAAAATGTATTTGTTTATACAAAAAATAAAACCCAGACGCATTTTTATGTGGTGTTATTTATTATTATATTATAATAATCGAAAAGGACAGCCGGTTATTACAAAAACAAAACTTTAAAAAAATTAAAACTAAAAAAACCTTTTTAATACAAAAAATACTTAATTTAAACAAAAAACCTAAGTGTTATAATGCTTAAATAGAAATACTAGTTTAGCTGCTTTGTCACTGCCAAGTCTGTTTCTTATATCTGAATGTACGAGTCCATAAGTAAAAAACATCCTTTCGATATCAACAGATATCGAAAGGATGGCGTCATAAATTTTAAAAAGCTGTCAAAATTTCCTAACATTTTTAATACAAAATTTTCTTAAAAATTTACTTTAAATTTCTATTTTTTTCTTTTAATTTTATCTTGACAACGGTGGCCGACTTGCCACCGAAACGGAGATTAGTATCTTGATTTTTTGGGTTTTTGAGGGGTTTTTCTTTTTACTTTTTTAGGCGATCTGCCAGTTCATAGGGGTTAATGGGACCGAGCAGGCTCAGTTTGTTATACCCCGGGACCTGGACCGAAGTGGTCTCATTTTCTAGAGATATCAAGGCAAGTATTTTCAATTTTCTTAATTATGTCATGTCAAGTAAAAGCAAACGCCAAAGTCACCTAACAGCTAAATACCGAAAATAGATTTTTTTCCTTTTATGACTTATTTCTCATACATAAATAGCATTTGCAAAATACTGCATTACTTAATATTTAAATTAACACATTGCAGTAATTAAGAAGTAATATACCACGGTAATTATTGTTGTCTAGTTAACGCATTGTATAAAAAGTAATTAGATTATATTCAAATTAGGCATGAACGAATTCTAGTGATCAATTAAAATGTATGAGAAGCTCCAAACAATAAAAATTAATTAATTGTAGTTCGATCAATGAAACCGTTTGAGCGAAGTTAATTATTTAAGCATTGTACATAATCTGTTAAATGTTTATTGGGTTCATAGGAAAGTAATTATTCTTGCATTGTTAAAGAATTCTCTTTCTCCCTATTTAAATTTTACAGCTATTTTGCGATAAATACAAATGCTTATTATAAACGACCAGCAACAATGATTACATATTTTGCATTTATATAAATTATTTTAAATTGTGCATTGGGAGTTATTTCTATTGCGAAAAAGATTGCGTAATCTTTTTAAGGCGTATTGTATACATACAAAATAAAACATTTTTGGCTAGGTACCTTAAAAATACTGTAATATGTTTTTGTTGGGATTACTTTTCTAGAAAATGGGACCACTTCGGTTCTGGTCCCGGGGTATAGCAAACTGAGTCTGCTCAGCCCTATTGACCTTTATAAACTGACAGATCGCGTAAAACAGAAAAAAAAACAAAAACCCAAAAAATACAAAACACTAATCTACGTTTCGATAGCAAGTCGGTCACCATTGTCAAGATTAGATTACAAGAAAAATAAGATAGAAATTAAAACTAAATTTTTAAGAAATTTTGGTTTAAAAAGTTAGGAAAATTTAGTTTTAATTTCTATTTAGTTTTTCTTTTAATCTTATCTTGACAACGAGGGCCGACTTGCTGCCGAAACGTAGATTTTTTGGGTTTTTTGTTTTTTTTTTTCGTTTTTCTATTTTAGGCGATCTGTCAGTCCTTAGGGGTCAATACGGCTGAGCAGGCTCAGTTCACTTTACCCCGGGACCAGGACTAAAGTGGTTTCATTTTCTAGAAAATTTCAAGGCAAGTAATCTCAACAAAAACATACTAAAACAATGAATTCACCACAAAACTATAGAACATATTTACTGAAAAATACTGTCCTCCACCATAAAGCTCTCTCCTCTCACCCACCGAGGAGCTGTAGGAAACCTCTCTTTTTCGTGGGTATTTTCATGGCTTCTGCTCTGAAGACTTAAACAGTATAACTTCTCTCCTTGCCACTCCCCCATGGATGCCCTTTTTACGCATCCTTTTCATCTGGAGTCAAGTCCCGAACCTTCACTTTGTCCGTTTTTTCATCCTCAGAGTGTCTGGAGTGTGGAACCACCTGCCAGCAGAGGTAATTTCTTTTCTTCCTAACCCGAAAACATTCTATTTCTTTATCAATAAACATGAACTACCTCGTACTTCGTTAGAGAGATCCACCCACGATACTTTTCACTGACTTTCGTGTAATGTCACAAGATTCTTAAAAAATCCCGTTTGAATGACATTACTCAGGTGCTGTAGCTATTTGTATAATGTTGTGGAGGCCTCACGATTAGCATTTACAACCAATTCTTCCTTTTATTGTGTTCTATGTTCATTTGCGCTTGTAAATGTTTCTAAAGATGTGCTATTAAATCTATTAATAATTGAGCCTTGAGCACAAACGCAAGTTTTTGTTCCTGCATTGTTGGAGAATTTTCGTACATTCCACTTAAATTATACAACAATTTCTCCATAACTACGTTCGATTTATCCTTAACGAATTACAACATCGATTAAATATCACACATTTTAATAAATTGCTTCAAATATTTGCAATTGGTGTTGCTAATATTCAAGTCGTATTAAAAATAGACGTCCTAAATTCTGAGGTCTCTCCAGTAAGTATAGTTATGATAATTAATTGGTCTTGTACTTGGCAAACTAAATATTTTAAAATTCATAACGATTTTCGAGCAAAGGATTTAAAGAAAGTGGGGCATATCCATTAACAGTATGTGCAAAATGTGCTTGCTAGATTTCATAATATTTATAAATCAAATAGCTTTAAATCAATTTCTTATCCTATTTAAGAAGAAAAAAATTATTTGTGTGTGTAAGAAAAACTAACAAACAATTTGTCAGAAGATATTCAATTACTGCGTGCTTTTGGTGTCATCTAAATTTGGATTTTGTATATTTTCATTTCCGCATAGATTCTGAAATGAATATTAACATAACCCACAGTTTCAATACCCAAACAAAATTTGGATAAAGTTTGATCAAATGTAAAAACAAACAATGGTTAATTAAAGCTGCCTGTTAACAATAATCTGCTAATAGCTAATTAGTGTTTTTAAATGGTTTTTAAATTTAAATTGCAATGTTTTCATCACTACTAATACATTTTTTTAATTAGCAGTAATAATTAGGGTGTCGGCTATATTCTTAAATAAACTATTTTAATATTTTTATCTTCTAAAGAGGATGTTAAACCAGAATTTTAAATGCCAAAAAATACACTACTAAAAAAAAGTTCAAGTATAAATGTTGATATTAAACATATGCATTTGTTTATACATATACAGTTTACATTCGGAGTTTTTGATTACCAAATTTGTATGAGCTAATTGCACACTGAATCGAGCCGCAAAAAATATTTTCGAAAAAATTGCCTAATTTAGACCATGTTTTTTTTTCTAATTTTTACCGTAACAAAGTTGTATTTTTTGGTGTCACGAAAGTAAAGCTATAATCAAGGACAAATTTCTATTTGGAACATTATTATCCACTTTTTGGCATTGTTTAAAGACATTATTTTCGCCAGAAACTTAAAAAGAAAATAATGTTTTAAATACATATTTTAACGATGTTATTGATTTCAACACTTTTTTCATACTTTTTTATAACGAGCTCCAAACTTCGAGTAGGTATCTACTTCTCCAGAATAACAATTATTTTTCATTAAATATACTTTTTCATTAAAAGAAAACAGTAACTTGGTATGTTAGTATTTTTTAAACTTTTATTTAATATTCAGTTCATATTATTCGTCTTTTTTAAAAAATAAATACTAACATTCCATTTTCACGTGACAAAGCATTATGGAAATAGGATTGGCAACATAAATTCATCTATAAAACCAAAAGCCCAAGAGGCTGCGCTGCCTCCGGTAGTAAATCAAGGCGGCTCCCAGGAAAGAAGAAGATCTATAAAACCACACTTATTACTGGTTGCATGTTGCTCTGCATCGATATAAATATTGTTTATGTTTTAATATTGGATCTCTCACCGACAGATGGCTGCGCGTGGCGTAAGTTTTAGCACGATTGTCCTATACTAACCCCACTTCTTTATCTACTTATTTTGCCTGTAAAACCCGAGCTGTGGTACTTGTGCTCGATAAAATGAACTACGAATATAACACCGAGTCTGTATATTCTAAGACGTTTTTGGTTAAGCTAATAATCGGTATTAAGTATCCCAACGCATTTTCTAAACGCACCGTGTATGTGCTTTAATTACTTAATTTAAAGTATTAAAAGGTTTCTTAAGAATCTTATAACTTCATTATAAGATAGAAATGCCACTTTAAATTTTACTGCCACTTAGCATGTAATAAAGAATTTTCTATTTTTATGTTCTATCGGATTCCGAATCGAATGAATTTAAACTCGGAGATGACACTTTCATATTTCTTCATGGTGACTTTGTTCTAATTCTCATTTTTAGACCGGGTGCCCGTGATTCAGATTTAAATTTAGATTTTTGTTTGCATCAAAAACTAGTTTCGAAATACTTATACATCCGATCTATTATTTTGCACATCGCAGATATAGGCCGCTTGAAACTATTTCTGTCTTTGTTCTAATATGTATATTTCTATTAAAACTAAGCAAAAACTATAGTTTAGAAAAATGGCTGTGTGAAATTAATAAGGAATTTTCGAAAAACAGTGTTAATTTACTATTAAATTATACATTTTCTTATAAATACGTCCATCGACCATTAAGGATGAAAAATATATCCGTCTGGATTGAAGCCATTGTCTGCATTTTGATATATATATATATATATATATATATATATATATATATATATATATATATATATATATATATATATATATATATATATATATATATATACTGTTATTTTATCTGTCAAAAATGACATTATTTGGGAAAAGTTCACTATAATTTTATGTACATGTTCTAAGCCTGAGCCTTTAGAAATTAACACCTTTGTTACATTGTTTTAAAATTAAACATGTCTAAAAACCCCAAAATGTTGTCAATAAAAATACATTATTTACAGTTACGTGGCAGTAACTATTTAAAATATCTCTCTCATAATCCGCTATTATAAAGCATTGTGTATGTTTTAGTTTTTCACAGTAGTCATTGCCACCTTGACTTGTATTTTTACTGGCAACCTTCTGGGGTTTTCAGACATGTTTACCATTTTAAACAATATGATAATTATGGTTATTTGTAAAAGTAAAAAAGTTATTTCAACTTTACATCATTTAAGTTAAGATTTTCCAGTCCTTATTTTAATATTAAAAAAAAGAAGCAACAAAAGCACAAACTATTTTAAAAATACTAATAAAAAGTTAGTATTTTACTAATAAATGCGGTAATATGGGTAAGATTCAGTAGCCTTTTAAAGTTTTTTTTTTGTCAAAACTAGTAAAAAAATCAACAAACGTAGGTAACTCAGACTTCGCACCCAGACACAAAATTGCATTATAACCAACTTTTTTTAAGTTTTCTAGAAATTTCCCAAACAGTGCCATTTTTGGAACAATTTTTTTAAATTTCAATTTTAATAGGTGTAATTCTAGAGAACGAGTCTGCATGATTTTTTATATAATTTGAAGCACATACTAATGTCAAACTGACAATAAATTTAAATGTGATAATAAAAAAATCCGACATGAATATCTATAGTGGTACAGCTCACTTTAAGGGACTATATAAAATGCAGAACTTAATAAAATGTAAATGTGTAACGATATAAAGTACTTAACACTCATAACATCGCTCATAATGCAGTCGTGGGTTACAAACAATAAGGCAGCTGTTGTTACCATATTAATTTCTTTTTCAACTAAACACATGCCCGATACAGCACGGTTCATTAACAAATCTAATACAAACTTTAACATGAACTTGCATTTAAAAAATGGTTACAAGCCTATAATATTCGCTTAAACATGGCATTACAAATAGGAAGAAGTTGCTAATGTGTTTGAAATTGTAGATCTTAAGCGATGATAGCCGTTATTGGCAAAATGCGATTGAGAGTAGCAATACACACTGATTTTGCCTTTCGTTCTAACATCGCGTTTAACAAAAAAGCTTCTGCAACAAATCAACATAGGTTTTGAATAATAAAATAATTTAACAGAACGACATTGGAATCTGGTATCTAGGGGTTCTAAAAATCTGGAGTTGATTTTTCGTAAAAAATGTGAAAACACTTCTTTCAACGAAACTTTCAGTAATGTGTTGTCACGATAAAGGACTTCAGCTTCAGTTATAAATAAAAAAAACCCGTTATAATTACTTTAAAAATATGAAGTTACAGCACCAGATAATAAAAAAAAACGAGTTTGTATATTTGAAACAAGAAATAATGTTCTGACATAATACATTTTACTATTTGCATTGTTTTTTACCCTTGAGATAGTCAACTAAAGCTTAATGCCCAAGTACCTCGGGTGTCTTAATTAAAATAAGAGGCAGTTAATTAACATAGGACCTAAATATTTAGAAATTTGAGGGAAATTAAAGACCTCTGCTGGCAGCAGGTTCTACAGTAGATGCTGGCAGCAGGTTTTACAACTAACAGCTCTTTTTGGATGGAATCAAGTACCTTAAGGGTAGTGGGAGACATCATTCCCTTACATAGGAACAAGCGGAGTCTGATTTGGGATGCATACAAAGTATATAGGTTAGTTAGGGGAGAAATACTTTCTGGCTCGAAAGATTCGAAGCTGCTGTGGCTATGGATATGATGTGATTGTGCATTATTCTAAGTAACGCCCACAAGGCTAATTTTTTTTGTAAAACTTGGCCAATTACAAGATAAGAATGAGTATTGATAGACCTTCCTCGGCAGCTAACTTAATTGAGTTTTTGAGGTATTAAACTGAAAAAGATTTTGGTACCCCAATTTTGCATTACCCTGCGCTTGTTTTCAAAACCAGGCTTAGAGGGTAGCTTAAGAAACTAAATTGTAGAATAAAGTCTTACTATAATTAAAATATTAACAGAAAAGAACGATACGGAAAAATATATTTATTACGAAAATGTCCCGATAATATTGAAATTTAAAAAATAAATCTTGAAAAAAGGCGCTGTTTTAAGTAGACGTGTTTTTTTTAATGAAGCTAAATCCCTTAAAAAATAACGCAGAAGGTAAGAAAAGAAAACGAATTTTTTACAAAAAAAGAAATATTGGAAACCACAACTATCGTATTACATTTTTAAAACTTATCACATGAAACAACCAGTAAGCTCTTGAAACTTATTTCTACTATGCTCGACTCATTACTTTTGTATGTAACTTTAAAAGAAATTAAATCAACCACGGCCTGAAAAAAAAACTAGCAAATAAAAGGTAAATGCAACATTAGAGTATTCGGTGTGACGGAATTCGATCGAGCCATTCAAGTTCAAAGAGCCCAACTACAAGAAAACACAATAAGTCAGTTATAAAGCAACATTGTTAGAACATTGTGGCCACATTGTTTCCTCGTTGGGAAACGTTACGCCTTTTGTGTGTTATTTTTGAACGTCCGGTTAATGTCCAAATCGACTCTCGCTGTTTTAACACGCCACAATTATATGAAATTCACATAAGTCGTTTTCTTGGCGTGAAATTGTTTTTAAATTTTTTCAACTGGCTTTAAAATATATTTGTTTTAGATGTATGTATGTCTTTACAAATATTTTACCACTAACCGATCATTTTAAGTTGTTTTTAAATGACCCTTCTTTCCAAAAATCTAGAATGCTCCAGAATATGTCCTGTACTGTATAATGTTGAAAGTTAAAGATCCATTTCATACAGTATCAAAAACGTTGCTTTGCCTTGTTGTTGATATAACAGGTGATTTACTAAGGTTAGCCGTTTGATAAGAGATGAAGCTATTAGGAATGTTTTTTTATTTTTCTAAAAATGGTAAACATTTTTTATAAACAGGTGGGGAATTTTAGATCATTCGTATATTTCAAGCTAAAAAAATTAAATATCATGCAGTGATAAAATTCTTTTTTTGGAATGTGTAAAACCAAAATAAATTTACAAAAGATTATTAAACGTGTCTAAGGATTTTTTACCTTCAACCAGAATAGTATAAAGACGGGTTGCTGAATTATAACGTAGTCTATAAGTCTTGAAGACCATCTACGTGAAGGGCGTCAAAACGTGCTTCAACATCAGAAATGGTAGCAAAGATCCAGGATATGGTTTGGAAAGATCGTCAATTAACCAAAAAAGATTTAGTAAAAGCCCTAGAAATTTCATTAGGCAGTGTATGCAATATTTAGGCTGTAGGTTTTAAAAGCTGTGTGTAGATAATAGGTGCGCATTATCTAACAATGGAACAAAAACGTATTCGAATGATGAATTGTCCTTACTTTTTTCATAAAATATTAAACAATAAAGTGTATTGTCCTGATATCTTGTTACAAATCCGAAGTTTTTATTTAATTGCTGGTTGACATTTGGTGTCAAGCTTGATTATAATTATTTTAATTTATCTAATCTTTCTTGTGTTTCTTATTGTTAGGGTTTGTATTGTATTTCTACTAGTAATTACTGTAAATATTTATATTAATTTATCGTCCCTTTAAGTGAAACATCCTGTCGGGGTAGCCCTTTAAATAAATAAAATAGGCATAGTTTTTGTAACCGGGGGTTTCTTTACATCTGACAAAAACTGGTGTAAATTTCAGTTGTTTTTTGACTATATTTTCGTAGTTCTTAAAAATGGACTAATATTCTTTTATATAATTCTTTAAAATTTTAATCCAACGTTTCGCCCATTAACAAACATGATAAGGTTCTTTTAATACATATATTTTTAAGTTCTAAAACAAAATGCAGACTTTTGTAAGCCCCCTTAAAATTTTACGAGGCATACCTGGACGGTAAATAGTAAATTTAAAATGCACTTTTTAGCATTATTAGTATTTAAAAAAAGAACAATAGAAAATGTTAACTGACAGAAAAGCACTTTCTCCTAAATTAAGATTTATTTTAATCAAATATTTAAAGCAGTGTTGTTATGTGTAAACAAATATTCAATTATCTCTTGAGATTAAAATGGCAAAACCTTACGAAAAAGAGCAAAATCAAATAAAACATTTTACAATTCCGCTTGTAAAGATATTTTCTTAATCTTTGATACCCAATTTCAAGGTAAAAGTACGAAATACCTATCCGTAATTATTAGAAGTAATAAATAGTATACTTTTTATCTTCTAAGATAATAAACTAATTATTGCAGTACATAAAAGACAATTAAGGACAAGCTTGAACCGAAAAAATCATAAAGTATCACAAAAGTGATTGTACATATAGGACGGTAGCTATGGTTCAGGCGTTATTTAATTGTTTATACAACTATGAAAAAAATGCTTTTGCATTTACGTATTTTTCGGTTCTGGTAAAAAGAAATTGGGGGTATTGCGAAAATATTTTAGTTCGGCTTCAAAAATATATTTTTCCTTATAAAAATTTAACAAATTACAAGGAAACTTGATGATTTTTATATAAAACGAGAGAAGCACTAAATTTTTGTAAAGTACTACAAAAAAAATATCTCTAATATTTATTCACTTATGCATACGCTTGAACTATTTTAGTTCATTCAATGACTCCAGGCAAACAAATTGTTGTATACCAATCATTAGCAGTTTCCTTTAATGCCCAATTGATAACAAAACCCAATTTTTTTGAAAGATAAGGAGACCATCTGTTTCAAAGTGCTTTTTTTATTCCGAGGAGTCCACAATTCTTTAGCGTAAGTACTAACGTAACTACTATGGGTGCCTTAAGTAAGGTAAGAGTCATTTTATTAACACAAAACTAAGAGTGGAAGAAAAGACTCCTGAAGGCAGCAGGTTCCACATTTTAGACACTCTAGGAATAAAGGAGCGGACATAGTGGAAAATGAGGCTTCTTCAGATGGGCTGTAAAGGGATGCATGAAAGTGGCTATTCGTGTTACCCTGTTGAAAACTGCAATGGAAAGAGTTTTGTTAAATTCTTTAGAGTAGAAGTTGTGGAAATACTTATAAAAGAGGAATTCCCTAGAGTTTGTTCTTGGGCAAAACGAGAACGCTTTAGGTGAGCGTTGGGCCATTAATAAGGCGATGACTCTTCTTTGGATTAAATTAAGAATATTAAGAGTTCTGCAAGGAGCCATTTACCAGACATAAGAAAAGAATCTCAAGTAGATTTAGAATACATACAGAAGGTACACGTTAGAAGAGAAGTATACTTTTTGGCTTAAAATGAAATTAAAGCTTTCTAAAAGTTGTTTTAGCTATGAAAGTTATGTGTTTATGCCATTTACCGTCATTCTTGAAAGTAACACCCACCAGGCTAAATGATTCTTTTTTCTACAGAACTTAGCCGCTCATAAAATTGACAGACCTCTTTCACAACAAAGAAAATAATTTGTGTCTTTAGCGTTGCTATAAATTAATGGTCCCGTAAACGATTCTATTCCTTTTTTTAATCATTATGTGGTATAAATATGCGAATCCAAATATAAAAAAACAGAAGCAAATGGTGTGGTATTAATAAGGAAATATTAATATAAAATATTTAGAATATTCTGAATTATGCCAATAATCTAAATTGCATGGTACGTTTTACACGTACTATAGTTATTTAATATTTCAGTTTAAAGAAAATGATGTAGTCACGCCCATTATTTTAATTTTCTAAACTAAAAGGCAGACCAGATGTATCTTTAAATTACGTGATAATTTATAAAATAATTGTGTACTTAAATGGTTTTACATTGGTCGGTTTTGCAGAAGACTAGGATCTGGCAACAAACGTTTAATTCACGCAAAGCATATAGTATGGAGAATACAGTTCACATCAAACATAAACATATTCATTTTAAATCTAGAAATTAAGACTGTTTTGGATTTTTTTTAAAGTAAATGTTATATTTCTTGGGGTATTGCTTACTCTTTTTGGTCAAACACACATAAATTAACCGATACATTATGTAATATAAAAAATGGCATATTTTGTGTTAGTTAAGAAGGTTTTGAAAAAACATTTTTTAAATATTTTTTTAAAGGGCAAACTATATTTATTATATATTAATTATAAAGTAAAGGCATTTGGACCTATTTTAATTGCAAATGATATTTATAATTTTATAAGTGTTTATTTAAACAATTTAGATAATAATACAACAAACTTTTCATTTTGTATGTATTTTAAAATGTAGAAAACGAAATAAAAACTACACGTAGTTTTTTTTTTAATTCTCTCCCAAAACATTTGTCTCTTTTTGTATGTACGAGTATCTACATACATTTACGTCTGTAATAAATAAATGTAATAATATTAAAAAACAGTTTTAAGAGATAGTGTCAGTCCAAATATGGTGCCAGTAATTGTTGTTACCTTTTCACTTAGTTTTAAACATTGTAATTTTACTGTAAGTTTCTTTCCCCTTAATATTTGATATCTAAAAAAAAAATTTTTTATAGGAACCTATATTAAAATCCAAAATCTTCTCAGGCACATTTTTTTCCTATTACTTTTGCTTTCGTAGCCCTAAAATATCTTGAACTTTATTAGCTAGTTATTTAACTTTTAATACTTTTAAAATGCATTTTTTGGGAATTAAGAGCGCGCTATCTTGAAATCGTCTCTAATTTACTGGCAAATGTCGATAAAACAAAAGTAAATTAGCAGCCAACGCCATATTAAAAGAAAAAGAACTAAACCTACCTTCTACACCAGGAATTATTATTACTCTCTTTTGTTGCGTTTATTACATATAGGTTTTTAAGTAATTACATATTGCGTATGAAAGGACTCCATGCTACAAAAGTATTACTTTATCAAAAGTAACAATCTAAAAACGCGCAAATCTTGATCTATATCTTGATAAACATAACCAAGCCCTGGTTAACTGTACGAAGGTTTTTGTAACGCATTCGTTTAGACATTTATCTGACTAGAAGAAATTCGACATCTTAAAAATGTGGCGGTATTTGTGAAAGAAGTGGAAGGTAAATCTTATTATTAGTATGTGTATGTGCACCTGCTAATCTGATTGTTATTCTGTCGTATTAATATCAAACAGGCTATTTAGAAGATACATACAAATAATGAGGTCGGTAGAAATACCTCAGTGCTTACTTGAAATGCTTCAGAGAGAGATGTTTAAGTTCGAGCATGGAACTTTAAAGGATTTATCCTTGTTTCGTACACAAAATTAATTGTTCAGTTTCCAACATCTCGTTTCAAAAACTGAGGTAGGTTCCTGTCTCTGATGGTTCATATAATATGGTAAAATGAATTAAAACCAATTTTATAACTTAACATCAAAATATTTCTTGCTCACATATAAAATGCAGACATATAAAAAAATTATTTAAATAATAGTGATACTAAAATAATCTGATAATAATATATGTTTTAACTATCACGTCTGCAATATAATTGGGAAAAATAAAAAGCTGCTTTAACTAACCAGAACTAACCATGACCGACCAGAACTAAGGGCTTTTAAATTTGTCTAAATTATACCTTCGTTTGATTAAGCTATGGCAGAATTGCGGCCTAAAGGGAGAAGTTTACTGTTCCTACTTTATTAAGTGATTTATTACGTCTGAAATATAATTGGGGCAAATAAACGCCACTTAAAATAACCAGAACTAACCAGGACCGACCAGAATTAGGGCTTTTAAATTGGTCTAAATTATCCCTTTGTTTGATTAAGCTATGGCAGAATTGCGGCCTAAATGGATAAGTTTACTGTTCCTACTTTTAGTTATTTACCACGACTGAAATATAATTGGGGAAAATAAAAAGCTGCTTTAACTAACCAGAAATAACCATGACCGACCAGAACTAAGGGCTTTTGAATTTGTCTTAATTATCCCTACGTAGAAGTTATTAACAAAATTTTAATAATTTTCAATGGTCGGTGTATGAAATGGATTAAATAATTCAGTGTACGAAACCAGAATATTTCAGGTAAATTTCTGAAGTGTACGAAACGCGAGTGTACGAGACCAGAAAACACCCTTTAAAGAATGGCAAATGTTTTGCGAGCAACCCTTCGAGGTATTTTAAACCCTTATGACACAGCTTTCCTATTTGGTGCCGCCCCAGGACGATGACCTGTCGCGCCTTCCAAAGCCACTAGCATTTGTAATGTATCAAGATAGACTGAAGCTGTCCTCGCTTCAACCTATCTTCCATATGATGCAATCGATCCACCCCATCTGAGGAACTCCGCCAGTTGAGCAATTCTGTGGCGCTTTTAACCTACAGCTCATTATTGGGATGGATGCATCACACACCACACTGCTTGGGGAAGCAGTGATATCAACAGGAGAGGTGAGTACCTTAGACTTTATTATTTCTGAAAATTTAGAGGTATTAAATAGGGGAATGAACCTACTTTTGTGACTAGAGCCCGTAAAGAGGTAATCGACGTTACTTTGGCATCTCCGCGTTTTACGATCCCAGGTAACTCGGTGGTATGTATCTGAGGAACCGTCGCTGTCTGATCACAGGCACATCTTCCTGGCGATCTCTGCCTTTCAGAGGCCAATGGGGAGTACCGTGATCCGAGGAGCACGGACTGGGAGAAATACAAGGAAACTTTGGCCATCAACTGCAGTAACGTCAAAACCAGCATTAGGAATATTTACTGACATAGAGCTTGCTTCCTGTGAACTACTGAGGCTATTACAAACTCTTATCAGAATAACTGTCCTCTAGTAAAGCAAACCGCCAGGAAAAAGTCTACTCTGGTGGAATAACGAACTACTGGAGCTAAGGAAAACCCGCAGACTGTTCAACAGAGCGAAGAAAACGGGTGAGTGGGATGAATATCAATCTGCACTCACCGAATACAATAAAGGGGTCCGTATTTAAACTGGATTCATGGAGGAAATACTGCCAGGAGGTTGAAAATCCCAGCACGGCAGCCAGACTCCAAAAAAAACCTGTCTAAAGATCCGGTCAATCCCATTGACACTCTAAAAAACCAGATGGAACCTACCTGAAACTGGCAGGAAACATTGGAGATTTTGCTCCAACACAAACTTCAGGATCAAGAGAAACTCAACTTAATGAGACCTACCCAGACGTTAATGTTCCGAATATTCGGCCCACAAGAAGCGACTGGGAAGTAGCAAAGGAAATCATAACCTACGAAAAAATCGAGTGGGCAATTGAATCATTTGAAGCCTACAAAGCACCTGGGCCTTTATGGGATAATCCCAGCACTACTACAGCAGGAAAGCAAACCCTAGTTCCACTGCTTTAAACCCCCTTTCCCTGCAAGCCTAGCTACGAGCTATTTGCCCAATGCATGGAAGCAGACTAAATGGTCTTCATTCCAAAGCCGGGTAAGGACTGCTCCCAGGCAAAGGGATTAGACCAATTACATTGTCGTCTTTTATGATAAAAACAATGGAAAAACTGATCGACAGGTATGTCAGGGAAAACTCTCTGACAGAGAGGCCACTCCACAAAAACCAACATGCCTATCAGTCAGAAATCATGCGAATCTGCTCATCATCAACTGGTGACCAGATTAGAACTCGCACCGAACAACAAGGAAATCGACCCTTTCTGCATTTCTTGACATTGAGGAGCTTTTGATCGAACCCCCTTCAACTCAATGGCCGCGGCTCTTGCCAGACATAATGTTAACGACACCATTTGTAGGTGGATAAACAACATGTTACTTGGCAGACGAGCGCAACAACGTTATTCAGCGAAACAATGGAGGTGTCAGTGGTCAAAGGATGCCCACAGGGGGGGGTTCTATCCCCACTACTGTGGGGTATGGTTGTTGACGAAAATCCTGGTGGAACTGAATAATAATGGCTTCTATACAGGGGGATGCGGATGACATCACTATACTTGTCGTGGGGGAAACATAACAAAACAACCTCGGAGCTTATGCAAAGGGGGACTGAGAATTGTGGAGGGATGGTGCAACAAGGAAAACCTTTTTCTGTTAATCCTGGCAAAAATGCGCTAATACTTTTACTAGACGAAGGAAGCTGGATGATTTAAAATCTCCCCACTTCTTCGGTACCACACTCGGGTATGTCCAGGAGGTAAAGTACCTTGGACTAACCTGGATTCTAAGCTAACCTGGAATCCACATATGCAGAATGTGATTAATAAGGGCAAAATGGCCCCCTAATGGCTACCAAAAGAGCTGTGGGGAAGAATTGGGATTTCAGCCACGCATAGTACACTGGTTGTACACTGCTGTGGTAAGACCCATGATAACCTACGGTTCAACTATCTGGTGGCCCGAAAATAGAACAGAAAAAAAGCAGAGCTGGATTTCAAACTCCAGCGACTAGCATGTCTCTGTATAACGGAGCTATTAGAAGCACTCCAACTGCAGCCAGGGAAACCTCTACTAAGCCCCCCCCTCTTGGTATAATTATTAAGGCGGAGGCGAGGATTGGGGCATACAGGCTGAAATGTAACGGCAACTGGTGCTCTGGGCCTGCCCTGGAAACACCAGAATATCGGCATATCACAAACCCAAATTTGAGATGGGCAGTGATACAATGCCAAAACGGATAAATACACACAGACCATACAAACCCAGCTTACCTGGGGCGGTAGTGAGCGATCTCCTGGTCAGTCTCGGAATTTGGTTTGGTATACCGATGGATCCAAGACTGACAATGGAGCCGGCGCAGGAATACATGGTATGCCCCCCAGGTTAAATTTGCTTATGCTTCCCTGGGGAAATATGCCACTGTTTTCCAGGCGGAAATATATGCCATTGAACTTTGTCTGCGAGAGAACTTGAGGAGGAGATATAAGGGCAGGGACATTACTATCTTCTCTGATAGTCAAGCGGCCATAAAAGCTTTGGCATCCCAACAAGTCAACTCAAGGTTGGTTTGGAACTGTCTGCAATGCCTCCTAAACCTGGCTAACCACAACAAAGTTACACTTTCCTGGGTGCCAGGACACAGGGGAATACAGGGCAATGAAAATGCAGACTTCCTGGCCAGGCGAGGCTCCGCAGCAATGTTTGTGGGTCCTGAACCTGTTTTTGGAATACCAAAAGCCTCGGTTCGTGGCTACATGACTCGGTGGATTCAAACACAACATCAGTCATACTGGAACCACATTCCAAGGCAAAATCACAGTAAATCAATGCTGGACTCACCATCGAAAGCATTGACAAGTGAACTACTAAAACTAAATAGGAACCAGATTAGGATAGTGACAGGATTAATAACCGGACACTGCACCCTAAGAAACATATGCACACTATGGGCATCTATAGAGAAGAACCCATTTGCAGACTATGTGACGAAGAGGAAGAGACAGCCTCTCACATCATATATGAGTGCCCTGCACTTACATACTGGAGAACAAATCAAAACCTCATGGTGGACACTAACCACCAGGAGGCTGGAGACCAGAAAAGAACAGTAAAAGGGCTACTACACCTGTCTAAGGTGTCAAACCTTTTTAACTGAAACAAATACACAAGAGATACAACAAGCCCTGTTGGCTGCAGTGTCGAGGCGGACAAAACCTCAACTTGTGTATTTACTTTATCAATCAATCAATCAATCAATGTATCAATGTTTTTCTCCTGCAAGGCACATCTGGGTTCTTAGAAATATATCCCCATGACTTAGGTATAATCGGTTTTTACTAAGGCTCCTTATTCCACATAATATGTATTCTAGGCGTGTAACACGGAAAAAGAACGTCCGGAATCATCCTAAACCGCCGTAACAAAACTCACGTGGCAAACTAAGTTTCTCTTCGGTTCCTAAAGCATAGTTTTTCCAAAGAAGCTTTGTAGCTTCCAAACCACGTGTTCATTTTTTATAAGCTCAAATAAAAGTAAAAGAACGTATAATAAATGTCGTTTAAAGGGGTTAGAGGTCGAGAGTAAATAATTTTGTAGTTTTTGGTACGCAAATTTGGCAGGAAGTTCTTAAAAAAGCTTGGGCACAATTACTTGCTTCCTTAAAACTTTCCTCGCTAAGACAAAATAAACTATTAAGGAAAATTCTATAGATTTAACCGAAAACATATTTTTACTGTATTTTTACAATAACGTAGATCTAAAACAAGGTCCAGCTCAATTTTCAGCCGTAACAATAAAACAAATCATAATTAAAAAATAATACGATTAGGAACCTTAATAAATCTGTTAAGGTCGCAGGGGAAGAGGACCAATGTGACCACCTCATATGTAGCTTTTTTTTATCTACTTTCGCTTTACCTAGTTAGTTCAAAAAAATTCTCCATCGACTGTTTAGTCACTCTAGTTTACAGTATGTCTCAGTTGGTGGGAGTATGCATTGTGATTTCGAAAACTCAACATTTAGTTTTTTTTTAATACCAAAACAGTTACCGCCATGCTGTGAGTGTGATAAAAGGTTTGTTCCAACCTCCAGTTTTTATACCGCCGTGAAACGGTTTTGAAACTGTTAAAATCGATCAAACGCGCAAGTGTCGATCTTGCACGGTTTTGTGTCAATACATAAACGACGAAGTTGGAACGCTTTCTGTGTCAAAGGGTTATTGCTTTGCATGAGGAACGAAATGACCGTTCGGAAACGGTACACAAACGATCACAAGTTTGGTAGGAACTGTAAAGGGATTGTGTAATACACCCTCACCTCTTGGTTGGGACGGCTTTATTTGACTGTACTTGTGCATGACCGCATATGAAACGGTTTTTGCGGGGTTGGAACACACCTAAAGTTATTTAAACTAATCTAAAACCCCCCCTATTTAACCATTCTTTTACCTTTTATCATTCCCGAGGTCCCAATAGATGCGTTAGCAATTTGAGACACACTGTACATTCTAATTATACATTAACCTTTATCAAATTTGGAATTTTACTAGATATTAAAGCACTAACGTATTTAATTGTTATTTAATAATCTAAGTAAAAATTGCGAATGTATGGATTTAAATTAGACATTGAGCAACTGCTATGTGTAAAATGTGTGAATTAAAATAGCGGATAAGCCCTTTCTTTGTAAATGTTATTAGATATATGGCTCTGATAACACTAATTCGATTCGTTGTAAAAATAAACAAATACCTTCGGCTCGCTGGCTGGTTTCACATACTAAAATTATCAGAGAAAAATAACGTAACGACTGTTATTCAACTGTATGCATACAAATTTAAATTACTTAAATGAACATGTATGCCTGGCTTTAAACTGAAATTAACACATGGTTGTATAAAAAATTCTTTATGACTTCGCCAGGGCAACTAAATATAATAAAACTGACTCATAAATTACAAGAATGTAATGTTTTACTTCCTCAAAATAATACTTATAAAGCATATAGGGCAATTTAGGCTCTGGTTTAAATTGTTGCAGAATTCTTGTAAGAGAAATAGTTTTAAACAAAAATTAATTTATGTAATCGTTACAGCAATTTATTTTTTTCTGCATTTTAAAATTTTTCGTCGCTTGCTAATATTTTTTTGGATTTTCTGTATTAACTATAATGTTCTGAATTCAGATATGGGCTCGATTTAGACCTATCCATATACGTTTTTAAAGAAGGGTAGAAAAATATAAAATATGAGAAAGCCAATCATAAGCAATCTAGTATATTTTCATTTATAAAAAATATTTAATTTTGTATAAAAAAAAATGTAAGACAATTAAAGAAATGTTTGTTACCTTTTTTGCTTGTATTTAAAAGAATCAGTTTCACGGTTGCGGGTCCAACACTAATTCGCAAAGATGTTTTGGGAGTTTATTTTCCACTAAACTGCTTCTCCGTTTTAGCAATTTTCTAATAAAATCTTTCGCCGTGTTAGTTTAAAACTGCACCTTAATTTTCGGGGTAGAGCTCCAAATAGGCAGGTATAAAGAAAATGCATCTTAAGTGACATGTTGCAACCTAACGTCTTGTAAGATCGGATAAGTGGTGTTTTTAGGTTCGTACACTCGCGTTTCGTGCACTTCAGAAATTTACCAGAAATATTCTTGTTTTGTACACTTAATTATTTAATCATAGTTAAAACATATAATACTATTTGATTATTGTAATATCACTATTATCCAAATAAATATTTTATATTTTTGCATCTTATATATATGTGAGCAAGAAATATTTTGATATTCAGTTATAAAATTAGTTTTAATTCATTTTACAATATTTTATGAACCATTAGAGACAGGAACCTACCTTAGTTTTTAGTGTACGAAACGAGACGTCAGAAACTAAATAATTAATTTTGTGTACGAAATAAGAATACTTGGGGAAAATTTTTGAGGTGTACGAAACGCGAGTGTACGAAACAAGAATAAATCGGATAAGTTCTTTGAGTAGATCTCTATAGGTCTTCGATTTCTCTTTCCTAGAAAGTTGCTACAGACGTTTCTAAAAGTTGTTTACGCCCTTTTTTGTTTGCCTAAAGCGTATCTTCAAAAAATTTCATTAAAATGTTTTTGTATTTTTGGCCCACCGAAAGTTCCTTTTTCAAGCTTTTCATTCACGTTCTTATTTCCGTGTCAAAAAGCGTTTTCTTCTTTAACAAATAAAAATAAGCCCTAGTTTTATGTGCAGAGAAGGTAAATACATACAAGAGTTTATTAAAATGTTTTTCAGACACTGCCTCTGTTGCGATAGGAGAGTCACATAGAAACAACAATATTGGGTGTAACCACTTTGTAGTCTCGTAAATAGGGTACAAACCTTTAAATCAGCACATTTATGTTCTTGTACGTTTCTTTTACATTTACAGCATGACCCACGGATACAGATGGTTATTCGTTTCCATTAAACAATAAAACTTTTTTAAACGTGTTTTTAAAAATTCAAGAAACGGTCTTCACTCGGTAGGTTTCTATAAAAAAAATATAATTATGATGATGAGGTTCTCTCAATTTTGTACATGATACAGTTTACAGGTCAGTGTAGTTACATAGGTACAAATATTCGAAATAACACATTATCTTGCCGGAAAGGATTTTCCTGCAAACAGTGGCATGTTTAATATTTGTGTTTAGTGTCTCATTCAGCATTTTATTATTATCAGTACGACTGAATCATTGTTAATCCAATTACAGTCTTTAATAAGTAAGTCTTAAGCGAGCTGAGGTCCCGCAATCAGGGTTGCGTACCAAAGGCCAGATCCTGTAAAATCACAAAATAGTAAAGTCAGAATCTTTGACATTTCTTTTTATTTTTGTGCCTTTAAAGAAAGTGTTCTAAGAGCCTTATTTAATAATCACTTGTTGAAATCTTTATTGATGTTTTTTAAAATATAAATTTGCTTCTTTTTTATGTTAAGTAAAGCTTGGTGTAAACGGTTATTTCACAAGTTAGCTTTAGTGATGTATTTTTTAAGTGTTTAATTTCAAAGGCAAACACATTTTAACATAAGAGAAAGAACAAAAAGTTTTTTATGTACAAATCAATCTGCGCATTTTCTTTCTCTGCAGTCAGTAGCTTTTATCCTCTTAAATCGAAAAAGCGTTTATGTCAAAAAAAACTTTATTATTGCTACTCTAGATATACCACTAGAAAAACGATGATCTTATTATGTAAAACAAAACTACACGTTTGAAATGTTATTGTATCAAACGATAATCTACTCTAAAGTTAAATGGTGTTAAATTAGTGCCTTTATATGCGAGTTCAGAACCATCATTGACTAATAAATTTAATCTATGCCATAAAACATGTGGGTAGAGAAAGCTTTAAACTGACTTTTATATAACTTGGACCTATAATATTTTATACTACTCGTACATGGGCTTTGCATTTGATTTACTTAAAAGGAATCCATATTATAATTCCATCGATAGGGCAGGTCAGAAACGTGAGCAAATGAAGTAAACCTATAAAATTTCATTAACACAGCTTTAATTACAATTACAAGAATGTAGTATGAACGTAAAGTTCATATTTATTTTTGCATTTCATGTGTTATTTAGTAAGAGCTGTTGTGATTTACACCTTTAATATTTCTAACAAACATTTTCGCAATAAAAATATTGAACCTGTTCTATATATTAACCAAGGAAATATTGGTTTAGCCTAAAAAAGTAGTCTTAACTTAATCAAATAGGTTTCCCATTTCTCAAATTTGTTCTGAAATTTTAATTTACTATCAGCGTTTCATATCCTAAATACATCAGTAATTAAACACATAAGCGTTTCAATAGTTTTAAAAAAAGTGTCTTAAACCTTGCAGATTTACAGTAAATAAATGATTATCCATAAATCTATGTTTCTATTAAAACTAACGTATGTCGATCACTGGTGTTTTAAAATAGCAGGGTTCGAAAATATTCGATATATATCAAATGTTTGATATATATCCATTTTGTTAATAAACAGTTATATTCTATAAATACAAAAGATATTTAATGCTTCTTAAATACTCAATAATGAAGTAAAATCTTTTCTGCACTTTGTCAATTACTTTTTTTTACATAATGGAATAAACACAAAAAAAACTTACTCTTTCGTAACGAAATTTGCCGGCTGGCAGAAGTGTTGCCATTTATGGATTAGAACTTACTATTAGTGAGTATGTTTTAACTCTACTCCAACGCCATCTACATTTGGGAAGTAGAAATACAGTAACAAACGCCAAAAATTACTTAATAATATAAAATTTTTAAACCATTTTTGTATGGATATATATCATAAAAAATAATTATTATATATATATATATATATATATATATATATATATATATATATATATATATATATATATATATATATATATATATATATATATATATATATATATATATATATATATATATATATATATATATATATATATATATATATAATGATATATATCATGATATATATCCATTGATATATATCCTCGAACCCTGTAAAATAGAAGCGCTAATGTACCCCTTTTCGTTCTTCTGTAGCCACTTGTATGTTCGTTGTCATCTTATTATTTAACATTTTTTAATAAATATAGAATTAAAAAACAACCTGCTGTTGCAACACCCAGAAGTAACTATTTCAATTTATACTAATCCATTGATTATTGTTTAAAAAATTAGTGTTTGTGGCCATTAGTATGACAGAGTTGATTAACTTTAACTATTAACTTGCAGTGGCGGCTGATCCAAAATTTAAATAACTAATAAATTAAAAATTATATTTTGTACTAAATCATTTAACCCACAAAATTAATAAAAATTTTAATTTTAACTTAATTAATTTCCCGTTGTCAGTTGCCTGACAGTCCAAGTCGCTTGAATTCGCGTACGATTTGGTTCGTTGTATGGGTATCGTTTTATTCGTTAGTGCCTTGCTTTTGCGTGGTTAAATAATAAAAGGAATGGCAAATTATTTACAGATTTAAACGGTGAGTTTTCCCGACTTTCGCTCGCTGACAAAGTACATAATATATAGAATCGCTTGGTAGACCTATTCCAGATCTAAAGCTTACTCAGGCTAATAAATCTACGAAAGGCGGTTGTATTACAGGGCATTTTGAGAAAGACGTTTACAAGAAAAATAAATGAAGATGCGGTTGTGACAGATTAAACGCCTTGTTTTGTTTTCCATGTTTATTGTTTTATTCAGACGGGGATGAAAAAAATAGATTGTCGTAGCAGATATATTTTTATTTCTACATAAAACTGAACAAAGAAAATACTTTGTATTAATATAAAAAACATTAGAAAAATGTATTGTCCGATGTTCTTTTTAAAATAACGTTCCGATATATTAAGGCACGAGCCGCTCCTGTTATCACATAAATTCTAACAATAGTCTTACTTAAATTTATAATAAGTATTAAACATAAACATGTACTATTACCAAAAATCTTAGGAAAACTTTCATCAACATTTTGGACATAATTTTTCCCATAAATCTTATTACCATTCCGGTGTAAAACGGTTCTTAGACATTATTTCAGTATTATTCAAACAAAAGCCCAAAAGGTTAAGGAAGGAAATAAAACTTTTAGTTCATTTTAAGCTATATCTTTAAAACCAATTCAATGAAAACTCACAAAAAAAATTAAATCCTTGAAAGTAATTTTTCCATACACCACACAGTGAAAAAAAAACTTGAAGCTGTCGAAGTAGTTTTATTTTTTTTAGCTCTGTAGGCCATATAGGTCAGAATCGTGAGCAATAAAAGAAACCTATGAAATTTCATTATTATTTAGGTTTATATTACAAATACAAGAAATTTTCACGTCCTTTTATAGGTAAGGCCTTGACTAGGTTTCCGTCAGTTCTTATTATTCTTTTTTCAGAAACGATTTGTTTAGTATTTTATTCCTATCGAAAATACAATACACAATAATCATTAATCACTAATATTATTATGTGTTAACGTGAGTTCTAACAAAGAAAAGTAATTTATAATAACTTAATAACAAAATTATTAATAAATCCAACTACTTAAGTTTTTCATCAAAGAGAAACATTAAACAAGTTGTGGTTATATAGTTTTTAAGCCTTCGAAATCGTATTACTTTACCTCGGCTGGTATAATTAAAATAGCTCCATAGTGTTTTTCAGCAGCAAAGGCGAGATGCTGTAATCGAATGTTAATAACATGCTAATTTATACACAATCATTTATTTATAATATTTATTGGGACACTTTTGATTAATCTATTGTCTGGCGCGCCAATGAAATTAGATTATTCTTATTTATACCATCTTAGGACAAAAACTACGGTTTTAAGCACAATAAACTCATATTTTACAAGACCTATGACCTTAAGGTGTTCCCAGACATTTATGGCTATTATTGAATTAAAATGGCCACAAAAGTTTATATTTTTGAATTAGACTTGATTAGCTCGGTAGATTTTTGTTTTAATATATCTACACAAACTAGGTTTGCGTACCATCGGATCGGTTTGAGCGACAGTGAAAGCCTTAGAAACAAAAACGGTTAAAAAAGTAGTTTATTCAAAGTTTTTCTACCTTATTAAATTACATTCTTAGCAAAATTCTGTTCCGAATACATAAATGTGAAAAAAGAGCCAACTTTTTCATAAAATTATATATAGGTGTCACCAAATTATTTTTAAATAATTCCTTGACCTCAAAAACTTTAAAAATGGCATACAACTCAATATTTTCGAATGCTTTCCAACCCCCATTTTGCAATCCCTACATCAAATTTTTCATAAAGTTGGCGCACTCCTTTCTTTTTCATTTTTTAAAGCGATCTCGCTTAAATACAGTAGACGTTTTGCAGTCAGTCACTTTTTTCAAAAAAGAATATAGCGCACCAAAATTGTATTCGTCGTGTATGCAGAGCTCAGTTTTTAGATACGCAAAAATAGATTTTACGGCGATCGTTTATTTATGAGAATTATTACCGTATACAAAATAATTCATTAAAAGCCTTTATTAATGCATAATTTTCTATTAGTAAACAATTATAGTATAGGCAACTTAATATACACAAAACAAAAAACTTTGTTCCTAACATAACCTTATTATTCGAATATCAACATAATGATATTTGTCATATTGGTTCTCAAAAAAAAAATTCAAGATTTAAAAATTATAATTCTTAATTTTTAATCACAAAACGCTCTCCAAGAAAATATTAAAACTAACTTGAGCATTAAATTGATGACTAATGACCTTGATCATTAATCGCCCTTATTAATATCCTTGTTCGTTAAATAGCTATTTTATAATAATATTGATTTTTTTTTCTTTATAAATTTTTTTCTTGGTAAAGGGGTGAAAGGTTTAACACCGAACAAGTTAAATACCAAAGTTGTTTATTTAACTAATACTATTAGATTTTCGCAATTATTTTGATTATGTAGGTATATAAAGTGGTTTTGTTGGCGTTAATGCGTTAAATATTATATTTTGCTGGAGCATCTATGTATCTTGGTACGTGCTAAGCCTAAACTTTTCCTAGAAATTAGAAATGGAGCGATATACACAAGCTAAATAGTAATTACCATAATTAAAACGGCATTAATTTTCTTTCGTACCTAACAATTATTGAGATATCTTCTTACAAATTACACATACACACATTTACTTTGCAGTTTTGTTGCTTATTTTTAGAAGAACCTTGTTGCTTTATTTAAAATGCATAGGTATTTGTTGACTAATAAAACTGCAAACGAATCATCAGGACTTACATCTATCTAGAAAAAAATCCTAGGTCAATACAAAAATAAACAGTCCAAAATTATAATTAGAATGCGATACGGAATAATAAATACGAATACCAAAAAATCCTGTGGTCAATCGTTTTTAAAATCTATTAAAACTTGCCTTTTTCAGATTTTTGTATTACAAGGCTGTTTTTTTTTCACACATTTCCTTCATATGGTCTTTTCCCAAAGCTTTGCGCCTACATCACAATTTTTTTAAACGAAGTATATTTGTTATGGTAGATACTCATATTTCGAGCTTTGGCTCTAACCGAGAAATCTATTCTTAATCCTAATGGTTACTGGGTCAATAAAAATCTTAAAAGCCAAAAATTGTAACTAGGGTACTTATCAGTGGCAAACGGATAATACTATTTACCTTTTAACCGCCAGTACCTGAATTCAGGTAATATTTCTTTGAATACTGATAAGACTCTATGTATTTACAAATAATTAATGTAACATTTATGATACCTATAGAACAATGAACGGGTCTTCCAACAATAAAAGGAAGCAGAAAAATAAAATAATAATAATAAGCGGTGTCTCATATCCTAATTTTAGGTTCTGTGTCACTAAATAAAGCATTAGAAATAATAGAATATCATAGATTTGACAATTCAGCGCGTGCTCCAATTTGTGGTTTTAGACAGAAATACAATACCACAAGAGTTAAAACAAAGCTGTTGTTGGATAACCGTTCGGAAATCAAAAACTTGTTTTGGGTTCCAAGAATTTCATCACTTGGGTACCTATTCGAACTTTAAAGCACCGCATGATAAGTATTTTTGTTTTTTTTGCATAAACGTTTGTTGGCGATTCATTAGTTTATTCAAAATAGAAATATTATCTTTGGTCTCTAAGTTTTTTAGGCGATGATTGGGCAACATTGTTTCGCAAGTTTTTCAGAACAGGTTCACTTGACAGTGACTGATAGAAAGTGTGAAATCGCGGTTTAAAATCCTGTAATATGCAGATCTTTAAAATTATACGTAAATTTTAAACTGATATTAATAAACGGCTACAATGTTATGGATAATTATAGCAATATCACAACTATTTCTAAAAACTAATCACCTTTAATATTCTGCCGGCGTTTTGGCCACTTCTAATTACTCATTAAAATATTGTATATTTCATAAAAAGGGCGTATATTTTGCAGGTATACATACAAGTTCTAAAATATACAAAGATAAAACAAAAATTTTTAAATTTTTGCTATTGACTGCTATAAAATAATCAGCATAATAAGGGTTTTTGATACAAAAAAACGTTTTTACTTGCACTGATAAATTTCTATTAGAACAGACTATGTACAGGTTTCTGGTAAAGTAAATAATGAACATGTTGATTGGCTGATCCAATTACAAATAAAATTAGTAATCCGAGTTAACAAACAAATGAATAATAGACAGGAAGCTAGAATTAATGAAAAATTTGCTTTAAATTAAATTAGAAAAATCTGTGTCAATATCAGACGTGGAACTCTGTATTTACTTTTAAATCCATTATTGTTTATTAACATTTATGTATCACTTAATCTATTTTGCAGTTGCAATTCTAATCAAATCTTGATTACGTAGAAATACGTTTTATTCCAAACAAAATTAAGTGTTCTAACAAAATTAATACACTTTAAAATAGTAGGTAGATACGCCCAAAAAATAAATAATATTTATATAAAGCCAAACCTGCAAATAATATGTACATGGGCGTTTGTCTGACAACAAATTAATTTAATAATTTTGGTAAATTAACTTGGATATGATCTTTTTCTGAGTTAACTATTATACCGGGTGACACAGCCCCATGTAACAGCCCAAAACTTTTTTATTTTTAAGAATTTATTTTTAAAATTTAGGTAATGCACAAAGACACGCTTTTAATGACTAGATAAAAACAATTTTTTCACTTCCGCTTTAACCGAAAGTAACTCTAAATTTTAATTTTAAATAGCACCCTGTATATATTTTTAGTCTACCTGATCCGCCCCAAAATTCTTTTTTTTAACCATGTGTCACACTTGTCATTTTATTTCAAAATGGCTGCACAAATCGTTTTTTCCCCAAAATTTTAGTAGGCCATGATGTGACAATTACACATTATTAGCATGTAAAAAGCGTTAAGATGTGAAGAATAAGGTGTAAAAATATTTGTGATTTTGTTAATTTTTATCTAATTAATAAGAGTTGGGAATAAAGGTTAATTTTTAAAATTTTAGAATTGTATTTATTTGCTTATCTATATCTCAAAATCCAAAATAGGAAACTTCAATTTTTATTTAATAGAAGTTCAGATCAAACATTTGCTATTTAATATAATTTATCAGAACTAGTATGAGGAACTAACTTTTTTATCAAAAAGACAAAATTATTTATACATATCCACATTTCTCTATGACAATCGTTTAGTTCACCTTTTGTTTTCGGTTTAATTACGAGTATTGATTAAATTTCTTTAATTTGTACCAGAAAGTTGTCTTTTTATTTCATGCATCTCTTGATATGTTTAACATTTTTGTTATCCCTTGGCGCATTATTGTTACCTGTACTTATACTTATTATAAGGATTTGCTAATCAATGAAGATATGTATAATTTTGCGATTTTGGTAAAAAGGTCAGTTGTGCATACGAATTTTGATAAATTATTTGAAATAGTAAATGTTTGATCTAAAGTTAAATTAAATAAATAAATATATTTCTAAAATTTTAAAAATTAACCTTTGTTTGTAACTCTTATTAATAAGATAAAAAGTAACAAAAATAAAAATATATACAGGGTGCTATTTAAAATTTTAAATGTAGGGTTACTTCCGGTTAAACCGGAAGTGAAAGAATCGGTTTTATTAAGTCATTAAAAGTGTGTCCTTATAACAAGTACATTAGCCAAATTTTAAAAATTAATTCTAATAAATAAAAAAGTTATGGGCTGTTACATGTTCGCTGTGTCACCCGGTATATACTGGGTGTCCCTAAATATCGGGAAAATATTAAAGAAGATGTTTCTTTGGTTAATATTAGGATAAGTAGTTCTATGAAAACTAGTCTTAGCTTTAAGCCTGATTTGGAAAAAAAAAGCGCGGGATAAGGCAAATGTATGTTTTACAGGACCTTTAATTATTGTCATGTCAAAATTATTTTTTTTCTAATCTGTAAACTATGTTTTTGTCCCAAATCAGATCCTACTCGTTGTCAGGAAAAAATTTTTTTCACAAAATTTAGTACTTTTGATTCCATCCTAAGAAGAGCCGTTCATTCATTAATAAGCCCACATTCACAAGAAAGCTTCCTCTTTTTGCCACCGAACTGCGTAGGAAACCCGTCCCTCTTTCAGAGGTATTTCCAACAACCTAACAACTTCCAAGATAGGAATACCACAAGTGCCACTCTCATGCATCTAGTTACATCACCAAACTTACCAGTATGTCTGCTTTTTTGTCCCTAAAAAGTCCTAATTGGGGGACCTTTTACTTTACTTAAGACACCTACAGTACGTTAGTACTTAAACTTTAAGCCTTCGTGAATGTGTATAAGAAAAAAAATCTGTCAAGGATGTACAAGTACAGAGACATGAAATTATTTAATTTTTCGGCACCTTTTAGAAAATGCCACTAAGGACATTTTACAAAAGACAACTATATTTCCGTAATTCTCCCTTACAGTGCTCATTATGTGTTTGTAAAATGGTATATTGTTTAAATTATATTAAACTAAAGAAAATTGCTGCAAAAAGTGAATAAACGCATTAAATAAACTGAAATGCTAGCAAAAAGCGGATGTAAGTTCTTAATTATGCAATCTTCACAACTAATTATTATCTGCTAATTAACCAAACAATTTTAAAGCTTTTTAACACTGTCTCTTATTTATTTAAAGCAATCTTCAGACACATGTCACAAGAAGTAATTAAAACGCTTTTTTAATATGCTAGAAAGTGCACGCTAGGTCATGGGGCACATAATTTTTTTTGGCGGTGTTCGTTTCTCCGTGCGGAGAGATTTTTTTAAATGTAACTGCATGTTATTAAACTACTGAAAAGTACGTAAATTTTCTTGTAATCATCGGTTACTGGATTTACCTAATAGGTACTTGTATTTGGGAAACGTTACTCACGACTTTGGGTACATACAGAGTGTGCAAAACGATAAGATGTAGAAGATATATATGGCAACCTTTAAGCTTTGTATTCCAGTTTAACATATTATTAAATTTTATTTTATTCTTGATTGTTAATAACGCATAAGAGAGATAGATAAAAAAAAAAGAGAGAAAGAAGTGTATTGATAACATAAATAGTTATATCGATGGTTTATTATTAACGGAATATTTTATATTTCCAAAACTGAAAAATAAATAACTTCCAAAGGATGATGGTTTCAAAAATTAAAAGGGTAGGGAATCCAAACAAAAAGATTGACAATAAATGTTAATTGTATTTTTCATCTTAATAAAATTAAAGTTCGATCTGAACCCAGGCATTGTGTTCTCAGAACCAAACGAATGGTCCTAGAGCCGCAATACTGTCTTAACGTCTTAGCAATGGGGTATCTAGAAGACGTGCTAATGTTATACAGTCCACGTTTTGTTTTAGCAACGGATAATAGTTATACTTCTTGTACATGAAGATGCCAAACCAAGTAATATTTTGCAAAGACTACAGACACAATACGGAAAATCCACCTTATGAAAAACCCAGGTATTTAATTGGTGTAAGAATTTTAAGGAAGACCAAATAACGATCGAAAACTTGACGCAAGGGACACGTTCGAAAACTTCCACAGCACAAGCCAACATTGACTTGATAAACGAACTTATTTCTACTAGTAGAAGAATTTCTGTTATAAAAATGTCACAAACATTACAAATTAGTGCTGGTAGCATCGAGTAGTGAGTAAAATATGGGTACCCAAATAGCTGACTATGAAACGAAAACAACGACGTTTTTGAAATCTCTGCTCATCTCAGGCGGTTTCAAGATGAAGGTGATAATTTATAAAATTTCTTACTCACCTGAAACGAAAACCTGGGTTTACTATTGTACACCAGAATTGTAGATTACGCCTAGGTCGGAGCCATAGAAACTTCCCAAAACCGAACTAAGCCAAGGTTGTGCTTCATACCGCCCAATTGACAAAAATGCTTGAAAGGTTTATCCACATCCACCTTATAGTCCGGATTTATCACGATGTATTTCTATCCCTTTGGGTCGCTAAAAGAGGCATTCGGAAGCTCCGTATTACAAAATGATGACGATGTTGTCGAGTTTATGTATAAGTGGCTTCGCGCCCAACCAAAAACCTTTTATAAAAGTAGCAATAACTTTTACAAAAATGGCAAAAGTGCGTAGACTTAAAGGGGTAAATCTGTGGAGCAGTGATGTAAAAATCACATACTAATTGCAGTTAAATAAAATTCTACAGCCAAATCTGGTATGTAATAAGATTTTATAAACATTAAATGTATCTGCAAAATAATATTCTAACTAGACCAATATCATTTCTAGCTGCTTAAACAGTCCAAGATATATATTTGTAATAGGATATAGCTGGAGTAAAAACAAAGAACTTGTCAGCATATGTTTTAGTTAAGTGGAAGTTAAATATTTTCCATATGGCAGGGTGACTGAAAGCTGCATTATCTGACTAATGAAATTCAATTTTTTATTATTCATAGATTGGATGAAATATTGTAAAATTAAATAACAGGTTAATATTTCTAGACGTACCATAATTGTTTTTAATATATTTTGTTCCTACTACAATTTTACTTGAAATTCAAATCGATGGGGAAGCGGATTTAATTTTAGCGCCTAGTAAAATTTAAGACTAACAGATCTACTTGAGAATTCGTGTTAAGTTATGCACAAGTCATTCCACTATCTCTGGAACCAGTAGCTCTATTTTGAAAATTATGTTGTTAGTGCTCTCTTGCCAAATATCCGCCTTAAAAGACAATTGTATATACAGGCTTACTTTGTCGCCGAAAAGTTTTAGAGTAAATATCTATATTGCCTTTAATTCTAATGTTAGATCTGTCCAAGCATCTGGGAACACCTCTACAAAACTTGGTAGTTAACTATGTATATATAAATTATTAGTTAAAATCAACTAAGATGTACTTTTTTTGCTTTTACCTTATCTATTTAATGGATCCCAGCAAAAACAACTTCCCAAAAAATATATTGTCGTATAAGTTACCGTTTGAATAAGTGAATATCCCAAACGCCTCTCAATGACTTTCTTTTTGCGTAACAGTAGAACTTAGTAAAAAAACTTCTAGCAACAATAATTTCCAATTTAATCGATTGTCAATCAAGCCATCGAAACATAAAAGAAGAGATTTACAGTTAGGATGAATTTACCTGATAATTTGCGCGTCATGATCGCATGGGATGTCAATAACAAAACTTATTTAAAACGAAATGACTTTTAATTGTATATTTCTGTTACACTAGTAAGAAAATTACTTTAAGTCCATTATACAGGATAGTCCAAAAGTTATCCATAAAAAATAAAAGGTTTATTTAGTATGATACTAGAAGTACAAAAACACTAAAACTAACTAACACACATTTGTCAGAATTACAATACAAATATATTTTTTCCTTTAATATTAAGTTAACTTTTGAGTCCTTCTACATATACATACAGAGTGCCCTGATCACTCAGTTTGGAGTACTTTTGGGTAGTTTTTTATATCCAATTTTTAATTTTTCGACGTCAGAAAAGGTTGCTTTTGTGGTAGATGGTTAAAATATTTAAAAGTAATACTGGCCAGTAAAAGTTTTTAGCTTCTAAGTTCAACCGTTTTTTACAACAAAATAAAAATTTTGCATTCCCAATATAAACAAATTTTAAAAATATTTAAATCTTTATTTTTTACATTTAATGAAGTAGTACAACAAAAGAACTGAAATTATCAGTGACATATTTTATTTGAAGATTTGTGGTTTTTCTTTAAAAATTAAAAATAGTTTAAAAAATAAGCAATTTTTAAGATTAAATATCTCAAAAACCGTTAACATTTAATATAGACCATGTAATATGAAAGTTGTAGAATATTATGTAGAATCGAAATATCGAAAAATATACAGGGTGTTCCATTTCTATTTAAAATAAAAAAAGTACTTTATACTCAATCCTAACGATCACCTTAGTTTCATTTTTTTATCTTTAACCATTTGGCAAGAACGCCGTGGCCAGTAGTGTCATTGTCACCTGGTATGTGTTTTTAGGTGGCGAATTTGGATGTCCATAATGTCATAATGTCATAGGGAACCAAAGAGGCAAGTGTTTTGGGCGTGAGACAAAGATAATACTTTTCTTTTCGTTGTTTTACTAAAAACAAGTTTTTTGTTTTATATAGGGTTATCATATTATATATTATTTAAACCGATCATCGTACCCTCAAAAGATTGTTGAGAAATCGTAAAAACCGGATATAACCTCTTTATGGTGCTTGTTGAACTGAATTAGTGCAAAATATGTCATAAAAATACAAAGAAGTATCTGTTTTAATCTGAACAAAAGGACAGTTGTTAGGAGGTCACCATTTTACTAAATATTCCGTTAAAAGTCACAGTTAAATAATACACCCAACATCGCGTTATCCTACAAAAGAGTTTACCAAATATGACCTTTAAACAGTTGTATACTAATTGACTTCTATCTACGGTTCTAAGACGCGACTAGACAATTTATTGCCTGCATGTACTCTATGGTTTCTGTTTTTATCTTTTATCTAGAATGCGTACAATCCGATCATATAATCATTTATAAAAATGTCCGGTTTCATTTACATCGTCAGTGGGACCTAAATCTGGAACATATGGCGGCAACAGATACCAAGATAAAGCTGACTTTATAATTGTAAAATAAACCAATCTTTGAACGATATATTTTGTAATTTTTTCATTCAAGATAGTGTATTAAGTCCTTGTAGGGGATTAACTAGTTTTTTTATAGTTTAATGTTAAAAAGTTGTTAATTGCTTAAAAAACTAGTGGGTTTTTGTGAAATTTTTGCAATAAAAGGATTTATAAAAACACAAATGGTTTTTAAAGAACAACTTTTACACAAAATATGTTCCAAGTTATATTTAGCGTTAATAAGAATGTTCGTTTCTATTTCAGTGGTCAATAGCACCTAAAGCTGAACTATATGATGGCCACAGAAAACAGGATAATGCTTAATTATCAATTTTTAAACGTCATGTTTCAGTGGTCCTTCTTAAGTAGAATAAAAAATGATTATTAGTAATAATAAAAAGCTTTAAAATGGCACTATTATGCTTTTAATTTGGATAGATAGGGTAATTCATAATAATAATATGTCCTTTAAGATTTAAGTGGATATTGGTCATAATATCAACAAAAATAAATTTAAAAATATTTTTAAAAAACTGCTTTTTTTCTTTCATATTACCGTGCTTTTAGTAGCATATTAAGTATCCAATTTTTAGAGATAATAAATAATTTTAAAATAATTCAAAATGTGTGAAAACTTAAAAAATCGACCCATAAAGGTGTCTGTAGCAAGCAATTGTAAATTAAAAGCACCATAATTCAGAAGATTTAAGCTTTCCTACTGTAGCCTAAAAATAATAGTTATTAGAAGCTTTATTTTGCTCTCAATCATTAAGACGTTTTCCATTTCATTAATAATAGAATTTAATACAGTTAGCAAAGTAGTTGTATAACTGTAAATGTCATTGTATTCAACCAAAAATAAGATGATTGAGACCACCGAAAAATGATCACGATTTGATCTGAACTTACTGGTACAAAGCCGTCGTCTTAAAAAAATGATCGATGTGAATTATAATCGTATGCCCTAATTTCTCGAATTCTGTTATTTGAGGATACTACATTAAGCTATTATCCTTATATCAAGGAGTGTCTACTTGTCATGTATACATCAAACTATAAAATAAATGTCAGTACAAATTTAGTAGTTACATAAACACGAATTATCTGCGTTTATTTTGTGTGCCATTTTTATAATAAAAATAGTAAACATTGTCTTGATGGTTGCCATATGGTCCAAATTTAGGTTCCGGTAAGATATCTTCAAATCTTTAATCATTCCATGGTTAAAACTCAAAATAGACGCGGTTATTTTTATCAGTAATAATTAAAAATTATTTAAACTTTTATAAGGCTTTCAGTTTACGTCCTTTCCTGCAATACCATTTTTGGTAAATTTTGAACGATATTGAATAGCGATTTTAAAGATTGTTGATTATTATGCTGTAGTGTAGTTCGTGATGTTTATTTGTACAGTTTAAAATGTCGAGACGACTCACTTAGGGTATAGATTATTAAGGTGGCTTAAATCAATATTAACTGAATGTATTCTTAATTAAAAAAAAAAATAAAAATTAATTAAACAAAAAAAAAAGAATTTTTTGTCTAAATCACGCCTTAAACTGCAGCAATAAATTTTAAACTACAAAATTTTTGGAAATTTTACTGGCGGCGATAAAAAAATTGCTGAAAGTATTTATTGCTAGCAATGAAAATTCCCGCCTGTTAAAAGGTCTTTTGTGTATATATAATAAAATCACGGAAAAGTAAAAATCGGTGCACACTAATTCGCTCCCGCAGACAGGTACCCATTCCATTTGCTACCTAATTCGCTCCCGAGGCTATATGCTAGTTCGCTCCCGCCATTCTAAGAAACTCAAGAATGATAATAGGCATCGTGAATAAAACGCTTATATATAATACGATTTTTTTATTTTGGCATAAACCTATAAGAAATACATTTTACATGAAACGCTTTATTATGCAGGGACTCGGCTAAAAAATTACATTTTAATGTAATAATTTAGGGTCTTTTTTAATACGTCTGAAATATAATTGGGGAAAATAAATAGCCGCTTTGCTAACCAGAACTACCAAGACCGACTAGAAGTTAGGTCTTTTGAATTTATCTAAATTATTTGTAGAAGTTATAAACAAAATTTTAACAACGTATTAGAAAAAACTTGGGGAATAAATAATTATACATTTTAAAAAAATATAACTTCTACCATATTAAAAATTATAAAAATTTTGTTAACTTCTATGTAGGGATAATTTAGACAAATTCAAAAGCCCTAAGTTCTAGTCGGTCATGGTTAGTTCTGGTTAGCAAAGCGGCTTTTTATTTTCCCCAATTATATATCAGACGTAAAAATGCGGTAGAAAAGATCCATGATTTGCTTTTTTTACATTAAATGCATTATTTAGAAAACCGCCGAGTCCAGGTATAAATTACTTCTAAGAATTTTGAACCCGGAGCGAACTCGCCCCCGACCTTTTTATTCAAATGAGTGATATTCTGACCATCGGAGCGAACTAGTATACACCCGTAAAAATAAAACTTGGTAACCGTACTTTATACGAAAAATAACAGCCACTTCAGTACTTAAAACTTTCCTTAGTGTAATTTTGAACACTGGTCATTTTTGTTTTGGTTTTCTTATATAATAAGCCTAAAAATATTTATCTTTTTAAACTTTAAAAAAGTCTATATATTATAAAACTATATTAAACGATAAGTCAAGCTTTGTACTAAAAAAACAGTTATTTATATACAATAATTTGCCAGACTTCTGACCTGTGTTTCAATACAGAATGCCTTACTTTCACAAGCGCTTTATCATGAAGTATCTCTAGACATTTGCCGCTTTTTTTCTATAAATTTATTATTAAGAACAGTAATAATTCCTCGGTAAAAACACAATTTTAAACAAATTAGTCACAACATATTCATTTTAACAAAATTAGAAAACATGTTTTTAATCATAAATTTACAAGTACTTCTGCTTCGCGGAATTAGGTAGTATTATTTCTCCCCTAGCAGGCTCCCAACAGAGCAACACGAAGTGCCACTTTCCTGCATCCCTTTACGTTTCAACTGGACAGCCCCTGAATTTCCCACTTTGTTCGTTCCTTCACCCCTGGTATGTTTGGGCTGTGGAACCTTCTGTCTGTGGAGATCTTTATTTTCTTTAAATCTTTGGGTCTTGTGTTAATTTTATAAGGGTATTTTGCAAAGTGGCGGCTGGTGGCGGTCATTTTTTACATTTGCTTAGGTAATGTTGCCTGTTTACTACCTTTTACTGAAACTTCCAATATTTACATATTGTTTTACAGTTAATTCATATTTATAGGTAACTGGCAAAATACTTGTCTGGAAAATACAAATCCAACAAAAAATGTTAACCACGTTGCCTGTTTACTAATCACAGTAATCACATTTAACTAAAACTTCCAATATTTACTTACTGTTTTACAGTTACTCGATAGTTGGTTCATAGGTAAGTGACAAAAAATTTTTCCAAAAAACTTCAATCCAACAAAAAATGTGTCAAAAAGATCCTAAATACATCCAGTTATCGGATAAAAATATCAGAATTTTTATAAAATTCATGATATTGAAGATCAGAAGAAATGTTTACTGATGACTTTTAACAAGAGCAAACAGGCATTTTTTGGCCTTTTAACGTGAAATGATAAATAAAAAACTTGCTCCAAATTTACTTCTAATCCTGATTCCGAACTTACTAAAGAAAATTTGAATTTACGAAATATATAAAAAAATCAACATTTTTACAAGTATGCATTTTACATTTACATTTTTTACATTTTACATTTTTTTTACATTGTAAATTTATTTTTATTAATGTTTAGTAATGTAATAATAATAATCAAGTAAAAGTAGTAACATGCGTACTTGCAAAAATATTGTTTTTTTTTATTTTTCGAAAATTCACATTTTCAGTAAGTTCGGAATCAGATAAGAAGTAAATTTGGAGCAATTATTTTTTATCATTTCACGTTAAAAGGCCAAAAAATGTCTATTTGCTCTTGTTTGATTTTATGTTTTTGCATTTTTGAGACGCCTTGTACGATAAAAATCAATTTTCTCATCGTAGTTGATATTTTTTCGAGAAACAAAACTTTTTATCAAGAATTACTTTTTTTTCGTATCTTTCAATGTTTGGTCCACTTGTCCTCTTGTTAACCGCATCCGCGGACATACTGTATTATATATATATATATATATATATATATATATATATATATATATATATATAAAATATATATATATATATATATATATATATAATATATATATATATATATATATATATATATATATATATATATTATATCAGGGTTTAACGAAGGTAAAATTTGAAGTGGAAAAAATAGAAATTTAAGATTTATTAAAGTAAAAAATATGTATTGTTATTTACCTATTTGAGTACATAACATACATACATGTACATGGTACGCTTTCATAAATAAACTAGTAATCAAAATTGAGAAGAGGCAGCCGAGCGGCCGCGTCGCCCAGCGTCGCTCCTTGCGTATTGTATGTTATCGTAATAAATAAACCTCCGTTAAAACTTTGCATAAATTTTGAGGAGGCGATAGCCGATTCTTTGCGGAAGTTCCGCAGTAACGGAGGCAGAGTTCCGTTAAACTACAAGATCTTAATATCTACCTAGATAAATTTATTTATGCTAGAAATGTTTGTATCAATTACATTTCTGCCTTCACCAGTTAATATATATATATATTAATATATATATATATATATAATAATTAATATACATATATCATACATCCGGACATGTGACAAAAACAATAAGAAATTGAAATCACATCACATTATTATCTTAACTTGGGTGTAAGAGGCGCGAAAAATATAGACAATGTAAGTTAGATTACTTCATAAGGTGCGGTTTTTAAGCTAAAAACTGTTTTCCTAGCATAAAGTAAATGTTTTTCCTCGTGAAGGCAGAATTATTGCCACAGATCTCTTGGTAGGCATAGTAAATCAAAATGATTAATTATACAGCGAATTACGTCATAAGGTACGCTATCCGCAGAAATCAGATACAAACTAAACGGTTTTTCAGCCTAAGTTCCTAAATTGTTTCAAGAGTTTCAATTAATATTTACCGTTAACACTTTTGTTCTTGCGAAAAACTAATTACTAGACCAATTAGTAAACCTTAAACTTTATTAATCGTATTATTTTATTGTCTGTGACATGATTAAAGTACGTACTTCTTTTACATTCGTATTTTATCATTGAAACTACTGAGACATACAAACGGACGGACAGATATGACAAAACTTTAAATGTTTTACAAAACAGTTAAAATAATTTAAATAAAAAGTCAGTATTTTTACTCAAACCGTTATGAAAAAAGTAATTAAAAAATATTGCACTTCCAGGTTTTTCTAGATCTTCATGTTTTGGAGTCGCTCAATTAGGTAAAACATGGTTTTTCATATCCGTTTGTCTGTCTGTCTTTCTGTTGGTATTTTAAATTTGGAGCGTATGCAAAATATTATTTTTTAAGAATATTCCTTTAAGAGGAGAAGGTGATGCTTAAATTTTTATGTGATATTTTTTTTACTGTTAACAATTAAAATGGGCAAATTTTATAATCTGATGTCCCGGCCTAAAGGAGTTAAAGGAGGGGGGAAAAGAGAGGGTTAAATGCAAATATTCCAATATATTAAGTTGTTTGACAGGTTTAAGGTTTTGGCATTAGACAGTTTAATTTTTTTTGTTTTTAATATATATCCAGTTTTACAATTGTGATTTTGGTATATTTAATGATTTGGTTAAGGAATTTTTGTTGTACAGGCGGAGAAAGATTGGAAAATGTTACCTTTCTATTTTTTTATGGAGTCGAACTAACTGTTCTCAAACTAGAAATAACAAATTCTCATAATGCGTTTATTTCATGTGAGCGACAAAATGGACTTTTAATTCACCGTTATCATGTTTTTTTTTTAAATTATCTTTTATAGCTATTTTTTATTATATATCTAGCTGCAGTCGCTAAATAGGAGCAGATGGAAAAACACAACAACGTAATAAACCTTATTTTTCGCATTAAATTTATCGTTTTTGCTAAATGGTTTATTTTGCAGATTAATCGAATCACTTATTACCGAAGCACAGACACTAATTTTAGCACCTCTGCCTTAATTAAATCAATAACAAACCACTTATCCGGCTGATAGGAATAAGATAATAAAATTTTGACATGTCTGAAAAATATCAAAATCAGGAAGTATTATTACACATGGTGTTTAGAAATAAGCGCCAATTTATTCTAGGATCTTCTTTGCACTTGAAAATAAGACAAAAAGTTCCCATAAATATGACCTTAAAATTATTTTCAGGAAAATAGGGCCTTATGAAAAGAGAAAATGATATTTTTTTTGCCTTAGAAATATTGGTGGTGATTTCGAGACACCCTGTATAACGCTATTTTTAATCATAACAAGCGACTTCTTTTTCTCCACTGAATATTATTTACATTTTTTCTTATTTGGCAATTATTAAAATAAGAATAAATCATTTAGTAAAATGCCCACTGTAAATTCCTACCTTTCAGCTTTAATTTAAATTTTATCTTTATGGTACCAAACTACGGTTTTTAATTAACTTAGTAAAAGACCTAAAAATGTTGACTATAATTATGTGGGTAGAGGACTGATTTTACTAGCCGCTCCTAGATTTTTTTTTCTATAATCTCCATAGATATATCTTTTGAATATAATTTTTCATTAAGATGTAAGAAAAAATCTGAAAGGTGCATAATATAAATTATTTTGCATTCTTTTCCAGAAATGTAAGAAAAAATTGTATATTTACTAGACGTATAAATTTATTACACCCTGTAATAAACACAAATGTTTGAGGTGTGGTTTTATTCGAAGATACTTATTTTCAAATCATAAGAATTAATATGTAATAAACATATCAAATAAACTCAGGTATAAATTCTATTCCTTAAATAGTCGTACCGTCCGACGCATGTATATAATAGGTAATACTAGAAAAGTATTTGTACGTGAGGAGGCAAAACTTAATGTTTCTGTGTGAAAGGGTATGAGATTTTTGATTTTTCTTCTCTTTTATGGAGATACAAAGACAATTTCTTAAAGCCTTTTAGGACAACAGTTAAATACAAAGCTTTCTCAAGCTAGTGTGGCAAATTAAAAATTTTAAAATAATTGTTTTTTATTATTAATATTAATGGCCTAAGAACAATACCTAAATACCACGGATGCCGAGTTTTAAAATTTTCCACTTATTTTTTCCCAATGTCAAATACCAGATTATTACATTTTAAGGCATCTTTAAACGATCAACAAAGTGCCACCATGCACCGTATACAAATACCTATAACCTCTTTACTACTCCCTATTACCGTGCGGATTATGTCATTCGGACAAGAACTACGCTTTATTGTGAAATCTCAACCACACATACAACCACCTATTGACTGTAGCCGGCGTTGCTTAACTTCGCTAATCTAACGAGAGGCGGTGTTTTAACGCGACAAGGGTGGGTCTGTCTGTCACCTAGGGGTTTATACATTTTTTAACTGATTACTATAAAATTTGACTCGAAGTACTTTTCATTAACCTAAGAACAAAGATAAGAAGAAGTTTTTTAGCAAAAATTATTAAATGTATTATAAATTGGAGAAATAAACATTTAGTGAGTAAGGCGTTATTAATAAAGTATTTTTATATTATTCGCATAATCATTGGTTTTGCGATATACCAGTGCTTTTACGCTGATTCGAAATAAAAACAAATACCTACAGGTTGATAGTTGATAATGATAACATAACTCAACATTTCTGATACTTTACATAGTGTGCAGATTCTATAAATGGCGTCATTAATTAAGTACCTTCTTAAAATGTTTTATCGCCAAACTATCAAACAAGTTTAAGTATATCAATTTAAACAATTATCATGGTTAATAAAACAGTTAATTAAAAAGATTATTTTTTTTTACATGTTTTTAAATTTTGAAGTGCTTATTTGTTTTATTAAAAAAATAGTTTTGTTAACAAAGAAGACTTAAAAATCATTCGTAATTATTTTTTATCACAGGGTCGCTGGCCAGTGGCTATGCGTTATTTTAGAAGAGTGATAAAATTATTTTAAACAAACCAAAAAAAAAATGTACTAAATTACAATAGCAAGTGCTTGTTTTTATTAACTGTTTTATTAATAATTATTATTAAGTACGTAGGAATATTGCGCAAAATTTGGGAGCGTATCATGTTTCCCACACCCGGGCCCTTTATTTAGGAAAAGATAGGAATGTCACATTACTAGGAGTACTGTAAATTAAATAACAAATTCCGGAATGAAGAATGACCTTAAAACATCTCGCAATTAAACTATTTGACAAGAAAAGACAAGCAGCAAACCGGCTTTTGATTCCGAAATGTCAAGTGCAAGAATAGCTAAGCGACATAACCTCAAACTGTAATTCTAACTATTAAATTTTAAAAAAACCTGATTCAATTTATTTAAAATTAAGTAAACGTTTTATAAGAAATGATTTTTTTAAATTTCGCAACCATAACCCACAGTAATATTTAAATCAAGTTGACATCACAACACTTTACCGGCATCGACAATGTCAGTGACTACCAGCTATCCTGGACAAAAAAAGAGGAAGAAGTCTTCTTTAAAAAACAATAGCTTATTTATATTCTTCTCTCAAAAGTTTGCAAAAGCTCTGCGGTATCTGAGCCCACGCACGTGCAGATTTTTTCCCCGAAACAAAGCTGCAGTGTATAATTGCTACGACTAAAATAAAAACACTTACTTAATTTTTCTCGCTGATTTTCGGAAATAGCAGGCCAGTAGTAGTCACCTTCCCGATCCACATAAACAGACACATGAAATTAGCACCTGAATTCGTAAATATTTATAAAACTAGGTAGAAAATGCAACGGTTCGTACGCGACTCATTCAGAAAACCAACTGATTATGGTTAGTTTGGTTTCATTATAGACAACGGCAAGGCATGTTCACTTGATGGTACCGGAGACCGAGGTAAGTTGGGAGTTGGACGCCGACGACGACTCGGCACGAGAGCTGCCGAGCATACTTAAACTAGATCGAATCTTTTCGTCGTCTTTACTTAAGCCTCCATTTTTTCCAGGGTTGTCATGATGCACAGACAATAGTTGTGTGCATTAAAAAGATTCCAACTAATCCTTTTACTCTAACCGAATTCGATTGGCAGAATCAGATTGATTCAGTTAGCTTCGATTTTAAAAATATCACTTTCATAAAATTATTATGTTATGTAATTACTAACATAAAAAATTGCCCTATTCCCAACAACGAATGATAATATTATCTGTTTGACCCCAATTTTCCAAAAGAATTTTGGGGTATTGGAATTTCAGTTAGATATCACTGAATTGCCTTAAACTGCTTTAATAAAATTTTCTTTGCCATTAATCCCACTAGAATCTGGGGTTTATTTATTACATTTGTTACATTAATTTATCATGTTAAGTAAATTTAATGTAACACTACTGATCCAAATCATAAAAATTTGGAGAGTCGGAGAATATTAAAATATATTTACAAGAATTTATTACTGCTAGACTTAACTTAGCTCTCTTAAACCAACTGAGCCTCTTTTTAATTTCAGCCCTAATGATAATGTTTTAGGAATAAACCGAATAAATAAGGGTTCTTTTTACAGGGTATCCGGAAAAATGTGAGAAATAATCCGAATATGAATAAAACTCGTGAGAAGAAGAACTACAAGTTCATATAAACTTTTTTCGTATAGGCCTCCTCTTCGGAGATATTGGTCCAAAGAGCTCCAATGTGTTAGTTTCTCATGTTCTGTCGAGTAAAATGTAAAAAAGAGGAATTGTCTACTGTCACCAACATAATAGTTTCAATTAAAAGTTAAATTTTTAGTTAAAAACTTCGTCAGGGTATTCATGGGCTCCGTGAAGTCTGATACACTCGCGAGCACGACAAATTGAGGACTGTTCTACCCGCCACAGTAACCCAGCATTGTTTCTTAAAATCGTTCTGAAGAAACTCCAAATAAAGTTGTCATTCAGTCGTGCCAGCATTACGAATGGTCCAATCAAAAAATTGCCAATGATTTCTGCCCATACATTAATTGATTGGAACTGATGTTGATAAGGCAAAACAATAGTTGTATAAGGATTTTTATCAGCCCATACTTGTGACTTTTGTAAATTCACGTTACCATTTTTGGTAAACCCTGCTTCATTCGTAAAGAGAGTAGTGCTAATGAAGTTTACATTATTTAGTTGGTGGTCCAATAGCCAGTTTGCAAACTGCATCCTACGGGGAAAATCTTCAGGAATCAGTTCATGCACTTCTTGCAAATGATAAGTATATAATAGCTGTTTTTGAAGAACGAGTGCTTTGTTGTTGAAGGAGTAGCTTCTACAGAATTTAAAACAGGTTCCTCTAATTGCGGCGTACGTACTGTTCTTCCCGACCAACATCAGAACTTCCTTTCCTAAAATTTCCTAAAATTATGAAGAAATTTTGTAATATAACCTTATTAAATGGAACGGCCTACCATTTTCCCTTAGACGTTGGTCAACTCGTTGAAATGTTTTCTGATCTGGATGAGTACCATTAGGAATATCTGTTGTGATATAACCTCCTAGCTTCCAAAGCATTGCAAGATGCAAGACCATACATCAGATGCATGTTTGCATGCTCAATAAACCGTGTTTCCCATATTTAGAATGATTTCACAATTAATTTTACCACGAGTTTTAAAAATTAGTAAATTATTATCAAAATAAAGAATCAATGTGTCAGAGATGTAAAAGTTGACAAGTTCTAAAATGCAGGTCAGTTATTTCTTTCGTACCTAGCAACGTTTGCAAACTCACTTACAACTAACAAGTGAAATTATAATTTTGGATCGCATTTTTTATCATAAGGTTGAATGAAGGGTAACCATTTGATAGAAACAAAGATGTATCTTTTATGAAAATACGCCAAATACATGATTTAATAAAGTGACGTTTTCTTGAAAACGGTTAGGAATAGCTACATAAATCAACAGTACCACAGTACTTAATTTTTAGTCAACAACTAACGGTTTGTAAGAAGCGTTGTCCAAAAAGGGAGTCATAAGTGTCAGAGCTAGTCCATCCCTACAGCTGTAAGTAATTCACAACACTTCCTTTGATAGTAATTTGAAGAGTCTTACTTGGTATATATTAAAATAAAATTGCAATATATCTGGTGGCTCAATAATTATGTCTAAAAAACTTGATTCCATTGGAGCTCTTTGCAGGCAATATCTCTGAAGAGAAGGCCTATACGAAAAAAGTTTTTTCATATCCGGGAGATTTCCCACATTTTCCCGGACACCCTGTACATTATTGCTTTTTGAATAAGTAATTTTATTTATTATTATTGTATCGATTTTTCAGTTTTTCTTCCAGAAGTATGTATGTACAGCAGGTATCATTAACTCTCATTATGTCATCACTCTGATCTAATTACTTACTTTTTAAAGACATAAGTGTGAGGTAAAGTGATAACGTCAAAATTACAATAGTTAAAGATGTTTTTCTATTTCTATTTATTGCCAGTGATATCTTAAGTGATATTTTAAATCCTTCTACAAAATCAGAAGAATGAATAAAATTCCATTGTAAAAGAAGTTAGGACAATTTTTGTATTTAAATGATCATCATCATGAAATAAAAATCAAATATTAAAAGTAACTCCTTAGGCTTATTTACATTCAAATATTGAAAAGTACGTCTCATACAAAAATGCTCTGTACTATGTACTACAGGGACCTTGGTAACCGTAGGGATGACACCAGGATTTAAACAAACGTTGTTAAAAAACTTGTTAGAAGTTTTAGGAAAGGATTGACACAACAGCAAATCAATTTTTTTAACTCTATTGTAAGAAACTATATAAATATATAATTTTGCACTGTCCCGTTCTGGTTCTATAAAATAAAGATGTCATAGTTCATGTTTAGATTTTTAAACGTTTAGGAGATCCCTCCAGAATGCATTCTTATATATGGCATAATATATGCATCATAATCATATATTTTTATTTTTCATTCTTTCAAAAAAGAATAATGCTGATTCAGTAATAAAGTATGAAGAATAATAAAAGCTTCTAAAATTGTTGATGATGTAATTTAAATACCTATTGTCCATATTTTTAAACAACTTAAATCACTCGATTAATTTTAATTAAATACAATGTAACCAAAATAAAAATAATTCAATGGCATTCTCACAATTACGAAAACTCAGGTCATCTTTATGATTTGAAAATTAGTATAAACTAGACTAGGGCAAGTCGGACTCGGGTGACTTCAACCAGGAAAAAATGGGTTAAACATCTAAAAAGCTAACACCTACGGTACCTTCTACCTAAGTTTCATAAAAGCCTTCATGAGTCTCTTTGAAGAATTAAAAAAAAAACGTGTAATTTAAAAACAGATGGACTTTAAACCTACAAAAGTTTGGGCGACAAGAATGTTTTTGTTATCCGAATATAATCTACGTAATTTTTTTACTTAACTGTGACATAGTCTAAGATTTTTTTAGTATATAAAATAATTTTGCCGACACTCAAAGTCTGGCAACAAGGTACCAAAATCCCGACATTACAAATCTCTAAAAATACACTAAAGAAGTTAAAAGTTAAACTTTCAAACAGTCGCGCGACACGTAGGATTGTTCATGCCGAGCACGACGCACTTTTTAATTTTTTTTGGTGTGTTGACATGTACCGATGTTTATTTTTACTACGCCAGCACCGCTACTCTACCAGCCTTTTTACGCTCAGGTGATACGTCTGACATTCACCCTAATTAAAAATTCCTGCTGCGTTATCGATTAATTTTTAAATAATTTTTTCGTTAAGGTAGGTCAGCTGACATTCCGCATTCCTATGAATTGCTCTAGGTTTTTACACTATAAAATTTGACGTACTTTATTTATGATGTCAAAAATAAAAGATATACTTACCAAACGCTATACACTATAATACAACAAGATATTTTTCAAATTTTGAATTTAATGTGTATGCTTTTTTTGGGATGAATTATTATTTTTATATATGTAATTTTTGAATGTAGGCTCGGTTTTGCTATTGCATTTTTTAGTCTTACAGAACCAATTGTGTCCAATAGTTTTTTTGTATGTTTGGACAGTTCACGAAAGCTTGAAACCTAAGTACTAACGTACCGTGGGTTTTAAGTGAAGAAAAAAGAGATCTGGAAGTTTCTCCAGCTGAAGCAAAAGCCGTAAAAATACCTATAAAAAGCGACAGGTCCCCCCTTGAGCTCACCAGTGGGCAAAAAAGAAAGCTCTTTCGTAGGACTAGGATCATTAATAAGGTGAACGGCTTTCTTTAAATAGAATTCAGAACGTTTAGAGTTGTAAAAGACGCCATTTTCTAGACATTAGAACAGTATTCCAAGCGGAGTTTGGAATACATACAGAAGATACAGACTAGAAGGGAAGAAATGTTTCAAAAGAGTAGTCGGAGCTTTTTCGAAGCTGCTACGGCTATGGAAATAATATGCCTGTGTCAGTTAAAGTAGTTTTTAAAGGTAACGCCCACCCGGTTGATAATGACTACTTTTTTCTATAAAAGAATTGGAATAGTTTTTTTTCCAAAACAAGCACAAAATACACTCTTAGGTAAAATTGTTTAGATGAAATCTAACCTAAAACACGTGTGTGAAAAATGGGTCAACTTTTCCCTTTTCCCAGTTTAATTGTTCATAAAAAATAATGAGGTAAAACAAGGCTAAGTTCAATTTTTTATCCAAATTAGTAAAAAAAATTAGTATCTTTTAATTTTTAATCAAAGTGGATGTATTTTTAAAAATAATATGATTTCCAAATTTTCCAAAAACTTAAAAAAATGGATTTTTTTCGCTTAATCACTGTGGGCTTGGTTACCAAAATACTTCAAGATCCTTGCGAAAAACGGATAAACAGGCCGACAAACGAAAATAAAATTTTCGTAATCTAGGACACCACAATGTAAAAACCTGCAAAAATCACAGATGTGATTATTTCGCGATTACAATACTTTCTTCTTAGAAAAGGAGGTAAAAAGATTAAAAATAACGTATTTTTAATGTATAATCCTATAATTATAAAAAACCTTCTTATGACCAGTGTAATTTACCAATGTTAATGAAAAATTGAATTATATAAATAAAATTCCAGGACAGTATTAAAAAAAGTTGATCGGGGAAGTTCAGTTCTAACAGTTTATTTTGTAACAAAATTTTAATTTGCGCTAGACAAAAAATGGAAACAGAATTTAATTTCTTCACTGCCTATTTGATGTTCTTACTGTACAATGCGTGACAAACACATCCTGTGTATTGACCGCAGACTTAACATTTTTAAACTTACGTTTATTTACAGGCAAATAGATAAAGAGAATATGCGACCAAATTAACATAAATAATTTCTTTGAAAAAATAAGTTTCCTTGTACTAATCACGTAAAAGAAACTTTTTTGTCTTACTAAAAAAAAATAAAAACTGTTTTGTAAAAGCTTTTATTTAACTTGCAATGTTAGTATGTTTGTTCGGGTTAAATCTTCCATTTAAATTAAAGTAGTTATCCTCAACAGATTGAGCTGGATTTTGGCATACACGTTTAGTTTGGATGATTGGTTATTTTATATGCACTTCCATGATATGGGTGTCAAATGAAAGGGTTTGCTCAAAAAAATACAAAAAACAAAATGACGTCACTCTTAATCCAATATGGCGAACACCCAAAGATGGTGGATTATGATTTTTATATTATGCTGGGCTTGCACAGTACACAAAATGCAGGGTAGTATTGACGACTATGATGTGTATTTATGCTCACTAAAAGGTTTCCTTATTAAACGACTAGACTGTACTAAATTAACAGGCAAACGACCATACAACAATTACGCATTAAATGAAATGAACAGACTTAAAAACATGTCCAAACATTTAAAAACAAGCTTTTATTTACATGTTCTAAAACGAAGAAAATAAACTTTAAATTAAATCGAAGACATCCATTTATGATTACAAATTACATTACACAAGCTTGTCGCGAGAATTACCTGTTAGATAAACAAAAATACAAGATGTAACTTGATCTTAACATACGTAATTCTAAGAAAAAAACTATATAGGGTGATTCCTGAGTTGAAGCATTTTTTTACTGTATATAGAACTCAACAAAATAAACAACTTTTTTTAAAATACTGAAAACTTACATTTATTTAGTGTTTCGAATACGGTCCTGTCTAAAGTAAGCTGTCACCGACCAGGAAGTCTTCTGGCTGTAGTGCTTGGACACGTTGGACGTGATTTTTCCGCAATGTTGTTCAGACTTTTTTTTATTTAAACCGACTTAACTTGCAATCACCCGAGTACTTGGGTCTAGAATAAGCCCGCAAGGGAAACCGTCGCGCGTACAATCTCGAAGTAGCCAGCGGTCGCAGATTAACAACACTCTCCAGAAATAAGGAACATATCCACGTATTAATTGTTTTTGGATTGTGCCATTTTCGCGATTTAACAATGATTTAAAATTAAAATTAACCCTCGCCTCGTCCGTACGCACGTTCCAATACGAATGATACATAATGCGTGATGAACAAAACAAAAAACAAACGTAAATAAGAAATAAACTATCTTTTTATGCTCAGGCCCGCACTAGACATACCTTTAAATAAATTTATGTAGCTTTGTTATTTCTGGGTTTTAAAAAAATATATATTTTAGAAAAAAGTTGCTTATTTTAACGAGTTTTATACACAGTTAAAAAAAGCCTCAACTTAGCAATCACCCTGTATATTTTTTTTATAAAATAGGCAAATATCGCGACAAACTTTTATATCATAATAATTGTGTAATGTAATAAATTGATAAGTTAAATTTAATTTAAAGTTTATTTTCTTCTTCCTAGAACTTGTTAATAAAAGCTTGTTTTGAAATTTTTTTACTATTTATTTTTTAATGAAATTGAATGTCGTCGACATCCCATTCTATTACATGTAGGAAGTACCTACAATACTTGTTTTATTGGGTAAGCAAATTGGAAAAAAAACTACTACAAACGCAACGTGGAGATATGGTTTAGCATTTTAATTAGCCGTAGTAACTTCAACATGTAACTGGTTTCAACTCAGTATGTGATCTGGTAATGATGTCATTATATGTAAATGTTACTTATTTAACTACTTGTATTTAGATGTAGTTTCATTCGCTACAAGAAATGCAAAGACAAGATTGATGGTATGAAACCTTGACTTGTCGAAAGCAATTTGGCTTTTGATTTGTTATATTAAGTTTATTGAATAGTTTTTTAAAACACAAATGTTACTGTAATGTCAGTGCTACAGTGTCTAAAAAAATATCGGGTTGTAAAAGTCCGTTTACACATACAAGAATTTATTATTCCAAAAAATTATCGTTATAATTGTGTCGAAAATTTAAACAATAATTATTTTGTGTTTTACATGTGTAATTTTTTTAAATAAATTTTTTACAATAGGGATAATGAATATGTTCTTTATTTTTAACAAGGGAATAGCGGAAATACGCGAATATCGATGCAGAACTATTTTTGGGGTCGGTGTTGTCGGTTCAGCCTAAAAACAATTTTAAGAAAATCAGTTAGCTACCTATTCGTTACATTAGTTTTAAAATTTGTATTTACTTTTAGTATTTCCTATTTTAAATAATAACTAATTAAAAACATAAAACTATTTAATAATTTAAGGAAAAAAAATCTCAAATCATTAAAGCTTTATAGTAAATAATTTTTTATTTATAAATCTATATCTCCGTTAAAAATACAATATATGTTGGACGCTGATACTTTATTTCTTTAGAAGTTACTGCTTTTTGTTCTTTCCAGGTTATGTTATATTATATTGACAGCTGTCTACAAAATTTGCGTTGTGCGCATGAGCAATATTTTTATTGAAATTTCTTAAGTTTTAAAATAAATGTACTGTTTAAGTTAATATGTAAAAATCTATAAATTTAACAATGTAATATTATATGCCATGAAGCTGAATACAGTTTTGACCTAAAAAATATGACTGAACAAAGAACAAGACTTATGGATGAATACATATGTGTGATCAGTTGTTGCTTACTAACAGGACGATCCAGAACCTGTTATTAGTAAAATATTTTTATTAAATTATATAATTTAATATTTAATATGGTCAGGAACCACGATACCATCACAAAAAGTTGTCAAAATCGTTATAAGAACTTCTTGCACCCGCCCTAAAAACTGGCGTCTATAATTTGACAAATTGAAGCACCAACAAAGCATTTTAAATACAGAAAATTGGTTTTGGTCGCAAACTGTTAATAGGAATGTTTAGGCGAGTTTACAACGTTATTTATGGCCAGTGTACCTTTAATTTAAGAATACGTTTTGAATCACCTTGTATAGTTAAATAAGTGCAGGTTGTTTTATTTAAAAATAAAAAATATTTAACACAAATACGTAAAAATCGATTATTTTGCTTTTAATGCTTACACAAGTGAAAAAGATGACACTTCGTAGTCAAATAAAATTAATTGAAAATGTCCATGTAAGAAGAGCTATATGCAAACAAGTATATAAATAGCTAACCATATTTGTCTTTTCTGACGGTAGATTTATTGCAAGTAGATATTATACAAAGCAAACCTGTTAATGAAAAATTCCTTTAAAAAAGTAAAAAAATAGCATTAAAGCCATAAATACATAAAAAAGTGTAAAAATGCAGCAAAAAAACATAAACATTTTTTTGTAACGCTTTGAACCTTACTTACAATTATCATTTATTTTGGAGTTAATATGAAGCTTCTATTGCATAATTTTTGAGAACTTACTTGTAGACGTAAACCGGTTATTTTTACTTTAAAATAAGACCAAATAAATAAATCACCCTGTAAATGTTAATCAGCGCTAGCATAAAAGGCAATAGATTTTTAAATACAATAACAGTACGTTCCAAATAATAAGGTCGTGCATGCTCCAAAAATTTTTATTTGTAAAAACCTCTTCCTTATTTAATAAATTCAGGCGATAAGCCAGTTGTTGCTAAACTATGATTCAACGCTCTTAATGTTTGTTAATTAACTATTATGGAATACCTATTTTCTTTTAAGGTACGTATGTTCTTCCTGATAGCATCATAAAAAGTTATTAATAACAGTTAGTAATAAAAACTGTTTTTACTATCGTCTCTAAGAGGATTAACGTTGCTCGGAAAAAAATGCATAAATAAACGACTTCCACTTATATATAAAATATCAACATAATAATAATATGTATTTCCTTAATTGTTAAGGGGAGTTGGTATTTTATCGTGATTGTCTGCAGGGAAGTAAGCAGTTTATCAACACAGGACTTTAAGAATTGAATGCATGGAGAGAAAGAAAAGACTTCTGCTAGCAGCAGGTTCCACAGTTTGACGGTCTAGAGGTGAAGAAGCTGACGAAGCAAGAGGTTTGAGGTTTTTCAGGGTGGACACCCACGGTACGTTAGTACTTAGGCATCAGCCTACGTGGACTGTCTAAAGATAAAAAAAAGTAAAGCATTAGAATCGCACTTTCTGTTGCCCTGGACGTACCTATCGACGAGAACATCAGTGGGCAAGAAAAGAAATCTTTTTTATGTGTTGAGGGTAATTAATAAAGCGAACAGCTCTTTTTGGATGGAATCAAAAATGCTAAATATTGTGGACCAAGCTGTTTCCCTGACATTGGAACATTTTTCCAAATTAAGTTTGATTTAAGATACATAAAAAGTATAAAAAAGTGCTTGTTGGGTACTTGCCAAAATTTCCAAGATGAGATGGCTTCGGCCTGGTCCTGGGCTGTAGAACTGAGTTTAGTCAGAAACTATTGACCCCCATGAACTATTGCAGATTGCCTAAAGGAAGTTAAAGAAAAACCGTCAAAAATTTACCGTTTTCGGGATAAAATCAACCAAAAAAACTTTTACTAACAATTAAATAATACATTTAAGATATTCCAGTTTTTTTATATTGATCTTATCTTGAAAACGGTGGAAGACTTTTTCTGTTTTTTTTTTTTTAATTTTGTTTCCGGGGATCCGTAGTTCGTAGGGGTTAACAGTTTCGAGCACACTTAGTTATATACAACGGGTCCAGGACAGAAGCGGTCTTATCTTGTAGAGTATAAAAACAGGAGTTTTGGCGAGTATCCAAAAAGGACTTTTTGATACATGAATTTGCCACATCAATATAGAACATATCTTCAAAGTGTATAAGTTAGCTAAAAGGAGGATTATACTTTATGGATTAAAACAGAAACCAAACTTTCTGGTAGCTGGTGTGGCCTTGGTGTTTTTCAATATGCTTCAAAAAATAAATTTAATTTTTTTTTTTGGATATTTAAATATGTATGTTGGTGATAACCATTCTAGTTAACGTATTTGTTTCTCGAGTTTGCCTAAGCGATGTCTCTGTCTTCCTTGAGTGATTGACTTTCGGAGACAAACATGTTTCAACAAGGGGAATCTTACACAGGAAAGAACACCCTTAAGGTCATTCTAAAAAAATCATTACAAGGTTTAATGATGTTTTGTTCTGTAGGACTTGGCCGCTTAAGTCGGGGAAAAAATAGTAGACATTTTTGCCAGAGCGGAAAAATAGTCAGATAAAATACACGAAAATAATTACGAAGTTTGCTGCTGTTAATTTCTATTATCATAAACTTTAATTAAAAATATTACCGGATGTGTGATTTGTAGTATAAAGTTAATAGTGGCCCGACCAGACAATATCAGCACCTTGCAGATTGCACCAATAAAGGCAGCTGCAGGAAAATAAATTAAATAATAAGTTCTTATAGAACTTTGCTGATATTGATAAACGCTACATGATATGTATTTTACAAGATAATTTTTGCCACGTTTTAAAAGAAACGTTTTCTTTTAGGGTTCCTAAGAGACATGCGATTGTCACGTAAAATGAATTTAAGTTTTGTATTTATTACTTTTTTTGATTTTGCTAAAACTTTTTAAACTTGTTTTTTTACTCAAACTTGTATGTTTTTACTAAAAGTTATTCCTTTTTTTGTCAAAATTTTTGACTAAGCGGTTTTAAAATTATGTTAAAACGAATAAAATATTTTAAATATTTTACTAGAATTAAGTGAAACTTATAATAGTGATTTTCAAATAATTTTTAGTAATAGTACATTAATTTGTGTTTGATACTTATAATAACTTTAAGTGAATAGACTATGACCTACAAATATAAATTTTGTAAATAGATGTCTCTGGATTAGCATAACATAACCTGAAAAGATGAACAATGAAAAAAAAATTATGTGTCCTTTATATTATGTCAAGTGTAGGCAGATATACGAAAGATATCACTCTTGGGTGTTGTAACGGTTGTTTCTTAATTCTCTATTTAGAAAAAAAGCAAATAATAATCATCCATTCCAATCTGCATTACCTCAAAGTTTGCGCAAGATGCTGACTAGAGAACAAAAAGAAAGACACGTGTGGTAATATCTGCTCAGCTTTTTAGGTGATACCAAGCTGTAGGTGAGATTCTTTTAAATTCCTTACGCCAGTTAAACTTCCACAAACCAAAAAGCAAAGGTTGTGCTTTCAGGATAAAGTAATGGCCACCCGTTCTCTTGGCCGATTTTTTTAAGTGCAACGTACCAATGCCCCCATTGTTTTAACTTGCTTACTTAAAACTTTAAACCCGTATATTAATCAGAAAATCAAGAGTATTCCTCTCCATTCATCTCATAGTTCGGATTTATCGCCATAGGTTCCAAAACTTTTTTGTCTCGTGGACCACTTGCCATGTTTTGCAGTTTTGGGTATACCCCCTGCTTACCTAATATTTTATTTTTTATTAGTTCATCAATTTTAAATGTGTTTTAAACGGATGACATGTACCCCTTGCAGGTAGTAATCAAAATAGACCACTTTGTGCTTTGGGTATCATCAAATTAAACATTTTTTACAGACAGAACCAAAAAATTGAGTTTTTTTAAATTGAATTTTTACATAAAAAAATATTATGTTAACGTAAATAAAATTTACAGCGTAACTTTTACAAAAATAGTCCCATGGTTTTACTTAAATAAAATATTGTTTAAATTGTTTAAAAAATCAGAAAACGCATTTATCTGGCGAACCCGTTTTTTTACTTTTTTTTAAATATAGGTTTTGAAAAGTTAAAGTTTATAGGTAGGTAATTGAAAAACAATTAAAAATTATGCCTTATGAAGTAAGACTAGAGTAATAACTAGGAAGTCATGCTAATAATTTTTACACACTGCAGATTTTTCTATTTACTTTCATTTCCTCGCTATAGATTTACTACTATGTATACTTCAAATATTGTATAATGTTTGACGAAAATAAAAAACTTACCTTTGACAACAAAAATATGTAACGGAAGCAAGCGCACTAAAAATAATAAACTTAAAGCAGGAACGTAACCACGTGTAACCGTATCACTGTCAATTGATGAAAAAAAAATGTCACAATATTTAAATCCACTTTTAACCTCCACTAAACACGACACGCTATGCACTTTATTTTATCCGATACACTAACGTCCTTTTTAAATTAAAAACGGAAGAAATCCCTCAACCATAAGACAGATAAAGACACGACACATATCACTAAACATACTAAACAAGGACAGATACGACATCGTTTAACTATACCCCTATGTTACACAAGGAAGGAAAAGAGAGAGAGATGGTAGCGGATGTCTATAAACTAAAACGAGACAGAGAAGAAAGGCTCTTCTTTCTTTATAAAGTTGAATAAAGAATAAGTAACCCTCACAGTAGATATATAAGAAAGCTTGCCCATTTGTTTCTCTAGGGTGAATGTCCCTTAATATTAATAGATGTATGCTTAGAGCCGATGACTTATTCTTTTTGCGAAATATACGGTGGATACAGTTTTAAATAAAAATATTTTACTAATGCAGAGGGTTTTTCTATACTTGGTAATAAAAAAGTTTATTATTTTTTGTTTTGGTAATTTTTTTGTCGCTTCCGGTTTAACCGGAAATGCATTTTTTAATGGAACTCTCTGTTTTTTGTGGCATATTTAAATTTAACTGATTATAGTTCAACCTTCATTTGTCACTGGTCGAAAACAATAAAATATTTTTTTGGTCTTAAATGCTATGAATATCACAAAATTGTTTAAAATGGGTTAAGTATATCATGTAACAAATAAAACGTGGTAATAAGTTTGAAATATTTCGATATGTAAGTACATTTTTTGCACTCCCGTCAATTTTTGCCCTCTCTGTATAAGTTTAAAAATAGAAATGTAAAATAATGTAAAAACTCAGGAAACAAACAAACTCAGTCTAGTGTAAAATTGCAAAAAAACCTTTGTTATGTTTAGTCTAATTATTTAATACAAATGTAAAATCACATTTGCTTCAAGGTGTAATTGACATTATAAAAAAAAACCCATTACTTACTTGCTGACATAGTGAGTTATTATAGAGGTTTTCCTTTTTAGCTGTATAAAACTATCGTCATAAATAAGTACCATAGTTCGATACCGTGGTCAGATCCCAATCTTTTGCAGCCCAATTGTTATTGAAAAAATAGATAAAAATATTAATTATATTAATTAACCCACGCATGTCTTCATGTAAAAATACCATTGGTGGTAATTATTTCTAAAATTATTTTAAATGCACTTAATTTAAAAATAAATCACTATAAAACTTCGAAAAATACGTTAATAAAAAATCATTTATGACTTACATTTAATTCTAAAGCTTTCGTTTCGATTTCAGTCTTGGTATATTTGGCTCTAAAATCAAGAGGCTGTAAGCAGGATTCCATTATTTTGAACCAGCTTCTGAGGCATTTTAATTCGTGGTCTATATCTGTAAAGGAAACATTTTTTTTTTAACTAAATTACCATTTTTTTTTCCTAGTTTTAAATTTCAAAAAACTGCCGTTTATAAAAATTTCCACTTTAGAGCAGGGGTCATCTGATAAGAACTTAATTTGAACCCTATTTTTGTATCTACAGGATGCTTTAATTATTAAAGAAGCAAGGCAAAAAAAATGCTACATATGAAGTACTTAAAAAACATTTTTTTAGAAATTACGTTACTTTATGCAAATTCACAGATATTTTTTTTGTAAACATTTGAAATTTTTCCTAAACCGTCCGCCGGCACTGTATTCCATAAAACAATTAACCAAATAAATGTGTTCCTAAAATTGCTTAAAAACTTATGACAGTTACACCGTATTGGATTTTTTGTTATTTAACGGTTCGTCAGTTTAGTAGGTTCTAGACATAGTCTAAAAATTAGATAGAAAATTCAAATAAAACATATCAAGGATGACTTTTTTTAGCTCTTTTAAAAAATTACAATCTGCATGCCATTAAAAAGCTAAGCACATTGGACCATTTAGATAAGTTTTCTAAAGATATATATTATTTAGGTATTTACCAAAGGTAAACGTCATCGTTTACTCTTAACATTAGCAAGGATTATCCGGTTTCTGATGTTTCACAACTATTTTTTTAGTTTATTTAAAGATCGTAGTCCGGTCCCCTCTTACCATTTTAGTTTTTGAGTAATAATTCTGGTGTATTTAGTTTTTTTTATAAAATTTAGGCAAATGGAGCTTTTCTGAACTATAACAGGGTAATAGTTCCCTTCACTCTAATAATATTAAGTATATCTAGCCCATCTCTAATTCGGATTTGGAAAACAAGGACTGAGTAAAGCAGATAATTTTTTTACAGAACCTTTAATTAATATTGAATTAAGGCACCAAAAATCTTGTCCCGTATAATGCTTCAAAAAAATACTTACATGTTTCCTGTTGTGAAAAAAGTCTGCCAATACTTATTCTTTACTTATGAGCTGAGTTGTAAAACAAAGTCATTTAAACTTGTAGGCGTTAATGTAACATATTACCTTAATTGGGACCAACACATTATATCCAGAGCCCCACAGCAGTTTCCAAAAAGCTTGAATTCCTTGTTTGAGCCAGGAAGAATTTCTTTCCCTTTAATCTGTATACTCTATGTGTCCCAAATAAGAAGCGGCTGTTTCTTTCACCTTATCAATGACCCCAATTTATAAAAGAACGCTTTCTGGTCAGGGATGTAGGCAGGAGGGTTGTTGGGGTTGAATCCCCGCCCCGAAATTGAAGGATTCACGTTTATTACGAAGCAGGCAAATACAAGTATCCGTTTATATTTTTGCAACATTATTAGTTTTTGATTGTCTTGGGTGATATTTTGTGTATTTGTACGGTCCAGTGCAGTCTCGCCAAGCTAGATTTTTCAGGTTTGACAAATCGTAAAGAAAAAATCTCTTTGTGGCTGTTCTCGCATGAGTCTACCATTATTAATTTCTAGTAAATATTCTAGTTCTTTTTTGACATCTGTGATTTAGATCTACGTTTGCAAACAGCTGGTCGAAGCAAATATTTAAAAGCAGCCCGAAATTGAAACTTCCGAAACCACATACCCTTTAATAAGTATAATTTTGTTATTTAAAAAAAATTTAAGAAAATATATTTGCGCTGTAGGGCCTTCTTTGCCTATTTTCATATAATTGAGGAGCTTACATTCAAAGCGTGATTTGTTACATAAATATTAAAAAAAAAGAGAAAAACTATTTTCATCATAAATAATGATGTTTGTGGCTAATATTATAGTGTAAATTTAACGCCTTCTAATAAGCTTTCAGTAGGCCATTATCTGGTTAATAAAATGTCGTTTTATTATTTTTAATAACGATTTAAAATATGGACATAACACGTTATGAATGAAATTCGAGGACCATTCCATGTTTTGATTGGGTCGTTTTGAGACTCATTCCATTTTTAAATATATTTTGATTTTTTTTTTTAATAAATACAGTGGAACAGGATTTAAATCTTTGTTAAAACAGTAACAAAAATCACAAAATAAAAATATATTTTTATAAAACCACTCTACTACAAAACAAACAATAATACAATGTAATAAACCCTTTTATAAGATTATATATACTTATTATTATTATCATCCAATAAAAATTATTACTATTTTTAAATAAATGTTTTGCCGTTTTGTAATTTCGCGCTTTTTTCTTTTACTTCGCCATTGGACTCGCTCCAAAGTTACCAGTTCATCTACTTGAAGCTTTCTCTCATATCCCTCCCAGTAAAAATACTCCTCTAAAGATGTAATTAATATTAATTTTTTGTTCAAACTATTTGGTAAATAATTTAATTTTTTTTTAATTGTTCAAAATATATTTTTCTTTATTATACTAGTTTTTCGTAAGAATGGTAAGACTCCTTTAAAGAAAAAAATTAAGAAACCTGTCATTTTCCCACTCTTCTCACATGCTACATGTACAGAAAAGGCAATTTTTTATCGCGGCTATCTCTTTTTAAATTTTACCAGGGCGTGTATTGTGCATTTAATAACTTATATTCAAAATTTGAAGGATTTCAAATAAAAACGTAACCAAAACATAAACTCACTTGAGTAAAGAAATGCCCACAAGAAAATTTTCAGTTCAATTTATGGTAGGTAGAGGTCTCACTATACTCTCTATATTTCATTCAAAAATGTTTTGTCCAAGCGTAATAGTGGGATTATCTCACTTGTGATTGGTTTTTTGGACAAAACATGTTTTGATTGATACATATTGATGCACAGATCACGTTTTGATTGAAAAACATTCTTTATGTTATTTATTTGCTCGAAAATAGCATGCTTTAGACAAAAAGATGTAGTTTGAAAAGTAAAAAATTGAATAGACAAAAAACGATTTTTTCAATTTTCTGTGACAAATCACGTTTTGAATGTTAGCTCCTTAATTATATTTCAACTTATATGAAAATAGGTACAGAATGCCCTACAGCGCAAATATATTGTTACCCATACTTTAACTGAAAAAAATTATAGCTATTACCGGGTATGTGGTTTCGGAACAGGGCCGTATCTAGGCGGTGGCGAGATGGGCGACCGCCAAGGGCGCAGCTACCTGGGGGGCGCAAAATCGGCCATGAAAAATATTTTTTTATATCAGTTGTCAATACCGCAGTCATATTATTATTATTTTTTACTGACAAAATTAATCAAATAATTAAATTAAACAGAACAATTTTATAACAAATTTTCAACTTAAAGACTTCCTTTACTTATTTTTAAGTTTAATCGTCCGCAAATAAGGATGTATAGCTAACTTATATTTCAATTCTTTTAGTCAGATACAAACAGTTATTTTAAGTAAATCATGTCTCATTCAAAGTAGGCTAATATTTTCATATAAAGAAAATATATAATTTGACACAAATTTTACCACAAAATTGGTATTTTAAAGAAACGAAATTATCGGATCAAAAAACTTTAAACATACAACTTGCACTTTAATTTTGTAAAATTTCCGAGAAAAAAACCCTTTTCGTTGGGGGTATTCTACCGGGTGGTGCATCGCCAGACTGGCAATAGGAAATCCCATGTAAATTTTGATACATTGAAATATTGGCTCCCCTATTGAATTTACAACAAAATTGTATTTTGTTGTAAATTGAATTGAATTTACAACAAAATGACTATTTTGAAGACGTTGATAAGATTAGCTCAGATTCTAAATTTCTTTTTTTTTTTTGATAAGGCAATTAAAAGTTATTTAAAAAAAACTATTTGTAAAATCGTTGCATACCTACTACATACCTTAATGAATCCACCAGTAATAAATTAAATGTCTTGTCAACTTTTTAATTGATGTTTTACTTTGTATTAGTTATTTTAACATGTTTTACAGTATTGAAGAGAAAATAACAATGATTAAATGGTATTATATGGAAAATAGTTATCGAAAAGTATCCGCCATGTTCTTTATGTTTTTTCCTGACAGACACATTCCAAGTAAGACAACAGTTTAAAATATCGTTCATAAGTTTGAGACAAAAGGTACTGTTATTAATAAATGCAACTGCTTAGAGCGAAATAATAATGTACGTGATGGAAGAGCTCAAGAAAATAATGCCGATTTAGATGTTTTACTTCATATAGAAGAAAATAAAGGAATTAACACCAGGCTTCTTGGCAAAGTTGTAGGAAAGAATCACAGCACAGTACTACGCAAATTAAAGAAATATAAATATCATCCGTACAAATATCAAAGACATCAGGAATTAAGGGCAGGCGATGAGATCCGAAGAGTAGATTTTTGTTTTGAAGTTATGGAAAGGGCGAATAACGATAGGGACTTGTTACGCAATATTTGTTTTAGTGACGAATGCACCTTCAAATTAAACAATGAACCAAACGTTCAAAACATCAGATACTGGAGCAAAGAAAATGAACACAGATTTGTATCTACAAAGACTCAATACCCTCAAAAGGTAAACGTTTGGGCGGGTATATTTGGATATCGGATTATTGGACCTTTTTTCTTGAATCACAATTTGGGAACAGAAACTTTTTTAGAACTATTACAAAATCAAGTGGGGCCGGCATTGGAAGAAGTTGCACCTGACAATCAAGACATTAATTTGGTTTCAAATGGATGGTTGTCCTGCACACAATTCACGAGAAGTAAGGGAATATGTTCAAAATGTTTTCAATGGACTCACTCTAGGACCAAATTACACCATAAATTGGCCAGCTAGGTCTCCTGATCTTTCGCCAAACGACTTCTTCCTTTGGGGTCATATCAAAAATGTTATTTATACAAATTTGAGTTATCAAAATTTAGAAGAATTAAAAGTTTCAATTTCAGCGGCGTGCGATCGACTATCGGCATTTCAACTTCATAATGTAAGAACTGAATTTTATAACCGTTTAGGATATTGCTTAGCAGTAAACGGAGGTCTGTTTGAGCATCTAATTAAAAAACATTAGCTTTTAGTTTCAATGTGTTGTGTTAAAACGTATTTTTAGATAGTTTTTAAGTGTGTTTTTCACCTTCCTATGAAATTGTTCCATTATGTAAAAATCTCATTATGTAGTTCAATGTAATTACTTGTATTTATTAAATGATTACAACCATTATTTTCTCTTCAATACTGTAAAACATGTTGAAATAACTAATACAAAGTAACACGTGAATTAAAAAGTTGACAGGACATTTTATTTATTACTGGTGGATTCATTAAGGTATGTAGCAGGTATGCAACGATTTTACAAATGCACCACCCGGTATACTCCCCAAACCACCCGGTCTGGAGGGGGGCGCAAATGTTAAGCCCCGCCAAGGGCGCGGCCATACCTAGATACGGCCCTGTGGTTTTTAAATAATTTTGTGAGATTTTTCGTTGCCAACTAACACTTCTCTACTACTTAATACTATTTTTAAGTGTTTATAATACTACAGGATCATTATTTTTCATTTGTTTACATTAAAAAATTACTGTTTGACATTAAAATTCCCACACTGAGACATCCCGTATGAAAAAATTGGGTCAAGCAATTTTAGATTTTATTGTAGTTTGTAGTAGGCGTTATACAAAATATAAATAACACTATGAGACGTAAAGAAAACCAAATAAAATGTTAATAGAAATGATAGAAATTTTATTGAGACAGTAAATAACATTGCATTATATACAGGGTGTTTTAAATTTAAGCTTTATTACTTGATTCTGACTTATTACGAAAATATTCGCAAAAACCAAGATCCTTTTAATTTTGTTTTGTTATTTTTTGTAATACATCAAAAAATAGCACCCCTTTAAAGCACATAATTACTATGCAAATAAAGTTATTAACTTCTTTTTCATTTGCTGTAGCTTTAGGAACTGAACAGCCTTGATTGAAATAAAAATCCAGGTCCGTATTTAAAAAAGTGAGTTAATGATGGAGGCTCTTAGACAAAACATTAAATTAAAGAAACGTATTTTTTATTTTTAGGGCAGCCCACCTAGGACTACAAGAAGTACTAGCTGCTGTAGGCAGTGTTGCCAATTAAACTTTACTCTATTTCTATCAGAAAGGTTTAGAATGAAAACATCAAAGTTATGGTGAATTTTTGAAAACATACCTTCTAAAATTAGGTTAAATAAAATGATATGGATTATTATTAGACAAATTAGTTTCTCACAAGGATAAATTGCTATGCAACCATTTATACTAACATTGTTTTATTGATCGCAGTATGCAGAGTCGTAGCTAGGGTAGGGTAACCGGGGCCCATGCCAGGGGCGCAAGCATCTCGGGGCGCGACATCGCAGACTGACAAATCGCGCCACTTAACTAATAAACTATAGGCGTTTATTAGATAGAAGAGCAGGCGTAAAATAATGGGGCTTGCCCTGGGCGCCATTTTTCTAACTACGACTTTGGTAGTATGTTTATGTGAAAAATAAAAAAAAAATAAATAAGTTTTATTTATGCTTTTATATATTTAAAAGAAAAATAAAAAGAAAAATGGAATTACTAGTTATTGGTATTCTTAATTTAAATATATACCCGGGCAAAATAAAGGCATAACAAAAATTTTGAATATTTTCTGACCTTTAAATCTATTTTTCATAATTTAATTTTTAAATTATAAGGTTGTTACGTTGTCATAACAAATTTACAAAAACCTAACTAACCCGAAAATTGGAAGTTCCTTTGTAGCGCACAAGTTATGATTATAATTACAACTACTACAGACTTTAAGTCTAATTTGTTACACTAAATCATATTTTTTTTATCTGTCCATTTTGATCTTCAGAAATTATAGATGATAAAAATGTGTTATTAAGTGCGTCTTTTTCGAGCAAACCTTTGCAAAAAGCAATAAATGTTTGGTCAATTTTAACAATTTTATGATGGATAATTCACCCAGCAAATCTTCTTTGTCACTTACATAAAAATAAACAAAGAAAGAATTAAGTTTTACGCTGCGTGAATCTAAGACTTCAAGTTAGTTAGAGCTTATTTTATGTCTCTTACTTATTACATGTTTACTTATGGATTAAAGTTACCACCTCTTAATTAACCTAAAATGCTAACCAATTGTCGACATCAGACAACAAAAATTTTAGATAAACCAAACTCTACTATATATTTTTTTAACTATAATATGTTTGTCAAAAAACAATAACAAACTTACATTCATTTAAAACGCATTCGTTTGGTCACATTTTACTTACAATAAAGACGTTACTCACAAAATTACTGCAGATTAGACAAAATACTCACAAAAAAGAGTAATTACTTCCTAAGTGGCAGTTTGTTTTGGAAAGCATTATGCCAGAAGATTCTAGGAATTCAAGTCTCAAGGGAGGTATGTTTCAATTATGTGACACAAGTGAAAGAGATCTTTTGTGGATCTCTTGCAATAGAAGTTGAGTAATAATATTTTTTTTATTACCTTGCAGACAACTAAGGGAATGTGGGGAAAGCTAAAAGAATTACTATCTACTAACATATACTACAAATGAGAGAAAAGATATATGTCTTCAATTAGAAGGGAGAGTTTTAGATTTTTTTGAGGATAGGTTATAGTGTCCGACCGAAAGTTCGGTTTCGGCCGAGTTTCGGCCAAAAATCAAGTTTCGGCGGCAGTTTCGGTTTCGGCCAAATTTGGCCGAAACTTTTGCCGAAACCGAAACTGATTTCGGAAGTCCCTGGAACCTAGATGTAATAGTAACTTTAGTAATTAATATTTTTATATAAGAGGTACCTAAAATATAAAATTAAAATAAATGATTACAACAAAATTGATATAATGTGTTTCTATTTCATGCCCTAATTAATGCAGAATAATGGGTAAAATGCACCAAATTTCAGTATTTTAAGGAATTTTATACTTGACCACGTGAGTTTCGGTTTTGGCCGAAACTGAAGCCACGACCCAATATTCGGTTTCGGTTTCGGCCGAAAAACCAGTTTCGGTCGGACTCTCATAGGTTGCACTCCTGCGGTCTTCCAGCTTTTTGAAAAATTGCTAGTGTAATACGAAATCCGAAAGAGGCCAGTTAAAATACGCGCAAGATCAGAAGCATGATATTTCTTCATAGCCGTTTGGAAATAATCTACTTCAAAAAAAATGTACAGGCTAATAAAAAATAGTTCGAAATAGAATTGCAAATACACAATGTAACTGTAGACTATGCTATAAGAATACAGTTAAGACTAAAATCATATTGAATTTCAAATTAAAATCAAGATATAGGGAAATAAGCACGTTGCAAAGTTTTATTAAATAAAGCCTTGTATCGACTTACTGCCTATGCAGCAAATATAAGGTTCAAATTGTTGTTTTCTTCGATGCGTTGTAATCTGTAAAATAATTATATTTGCAGTAACGGAAACATATTTACAATCCACATTAGACCCACCAGATCATTGTGTGTGCAATAAAACATAATTAAATGGTAGCGGGAACCCCCAAGGATATAAAGGCAACTTTTAAGCAGAAGAAGAGCACACAGAAATACAGGGTGTCCGGAAAATATGTATACAAAGTTTTATTACATTCGATATGTCAAAATGGGTCGATTTAAGTCCGTTTAGTATCATCTGAAATTGCTTCGTTTAGCCGTTAGAGAGCGTCAAAAATTTTAAGAAACATTGGTTTCTATTAACACACTATAAAAAATAAAACTGGACTACTACCTTACCCAGTTGCGGTTCCAGACAAGTTAAATTGTATCTAAATTTCTCGAAAAACACATTAACAGTTCATCTGGAAAATTTGCCACTTTTAATTCGAAGGAAACTATGCTACACATATAAACCCCACCCCATTTTGCTGTTAAATAATTGATTGACCAATATTTCAACGGATGGATTGAAAGAGGAAATAACGCACCAGTTAAATCATCACGACGTTCTCTAGATTTAAATATGTATGGCTTTTTGTAGGACACTTTTAAAAAATAAATTTACAGGATTCCAGTGAACTCTCGTCACGATTTATTGACGCAGGCAACCTTGTTATTAATCCTGGGTACAGATCAATTTTATTTTTGAAAGAGTGTCAATTAGTGTATTCTGAAAAATGGCAGTTACTTTCCACATTTTCTTAATGTTATCTTTGTTTTAACTTTTTTTAGTTTTATTTTCTTCCAATATATGTATAGTAGCTGACTCTATACCAAAAAATCATTAAAATCAATTGGCAACTTTTCCTAATTTTTTAAATTCTCTCAACTGGTAATACGAAGCAATTTTACATTTAACAGAGTTGGTTTGAATCGACCCATCTTGACCTCAAAAGTCCCTTATAAATTTTTACACGTATTTTCCGGACACCCCGTATATGTATTTTAATATAAATAATAATTCATGATGAATATTACCAATCTTAAAAGTATTGCTTGATTTGAGTGGTTAGGTCAAGTAACCTAATAAAAAAACAAAAAGAAACGATGTATTTTTACATTCACCAGAAAAATGTATTATAACGGGTGTTAATATTAATATTGTTATTATTATTATTATTTATTTTAATAGATGCATCTTTTAGTAAGTAGTAACAAATAAGTACTATGAGGCATATGACAGCAAATTTTAAGCCGGACTGAAATGCAATTTACGCTAATTTATTCGGTACTTAAAAAAATCCTAAAATAAAAATTACAAGTAAATAAAATACTAAAAAAAAGCAATTAGCAACTTAACTACAGGTAATGAGATGATAATACCCATTTTGATTTGAAAGCCCCTTCGCAATAAAACTCAAAATGGTACTAAAATTATATTGAAAGTAATAAAAGTGCATTTATCTGTTGCCGTGCATTCCGCGCAATCACGCAAGTTAAATTAAAGGAAAAGGAACTGTTAGATAACCAGCATAACAGAGTCAACACAAGAGGTGCGTTTGGGAATAAAAATGGAGCTCGAGCGGCGTTAAAGTAGTTTTGCTCAAATGGCCACGGGACTATAGGTGCATGGACTAACTGAACGGTAACTGGAGGCAAAAGGCGCTTAAAATACTTACTATATTTATTACTCAGCAACACTGCTGTCGTTCAAAGTAATATTGCCCTGGCCATCTTGTACCACAAGATGAGTTTTTTTTAAATATTTCCATAACAAATCTAGCGAACTTGATGCCGACTAGAAATAAACAGTTGGCCGACGGTAAAAAAAAAAAACAAATCAGACTTAAATAACTCTCATAAAACAAAAACATAAAATATCTACGAAAATTAACCACCAACTAACCAGTAAAATGTTTAACATAAACCCAAACCAAACTTCGTATGCCTACTCCAAAAATCCCTCCTCGGGAGGTGGAACTTTAGGACTGAATTCTTTAAGCTCTACTCTGCAATAGCCGAACGAATTTTTAAGTGCGCTATTTACTCCAAATCCATTATGGCGGCGTCCCACGGGCGTAATTCGCGTAAAGGACGTAACTATCCCAACGATTGTATTGGTTAAAAATTGCCTGTGTTGCCAAATTTTAGATTACTAACTAATGCGATCGTTGGGTTTGCTAAGTTACAATAAGCGGCTTTAGGAATATATAGAAACAAAATTGAATGAATGCATATACCAAACCAGCTAAATTAATCGTAAAGTAGACAACTAACTATAAAGACATTGCAATGCTTTCTGTCGATAAGGCGTATGTTTTATGCATCGGGAATAATATTCAGGGCTGTCTTCTTAAATATACAAGGGGCTATGAGAGGTGAGGAAAAGAAATATCTTTAACATGAAAATCTGTCCGGCAAATTGCGTTAAATTGGTGGCACTATAGAGCAACAGGAGAATTTCAAAGGGCGCAAAGTAATTAGAATAGGATAAGAAATGAACAAGGACGGAAAACTGTTCACTTTATAAATATAAATAATCATTTCATTTGATCATAAAAAACTTTTCATCTTCAATATACGTCCACTAGGACAACTTTTTTCAAGACAAACTTTGCTATAATTTTTAAAAGTATTTTCAATAAACTTGCCTCACACTCCACGTTTTTACAAGAATAATTAAGGATATTTTAATTTTAATTTGTCAACAACTGCTATTTTCATACCATACCCTTTGCCTATGCTCGCGTCACCTGCTTAAGCTGGAACTTTCAATTCATCTCTCATATGAGTTATTTCCCCTTTCTTCTACCAGTGCATCTAAAATTTAAAGACTTTCATTTTGGCTTTTTATAAGCTACATGGCTTCTCAAGAAACATCGCTGTAGGCGCACACAGAAGGCAAAAGATTAATTTACGTTGCCATTTATTGTGTCATGGAGTATTTTTTGACGTTCCAGAGGTAAGCCCTTTTTCGCACTGCGGTGGTATGCGAGGTCTGATGAAACTAGCTGTACCTACCTCATCGTTCTCCATTTCGAACACCTATACATATGTGCGCAATAATTCTCCACACATGTACAAAAAAATAACCAATTACCAGACGTCTTCTATAAGACACCAAAAATTATTACTGCGAATAACAAATGATTATAGTTGCGCATTGCTATTCATTTTTAAATATTTCTTCTCATAGCAAATAGTACAGGTCTGTGATTAATCTTTTTTTTATATTAGCAATTTAGTGGTGTATTTTAAATCACGTAAAATAAAATATTTTAGTTTTATTAAAATAATTTGGCATATGATTTGCATATTATAACATGTATTATACCTATACTACTTATGGTTTGATTGCGTATTTCAAAAAAAGGGGGTAGTGTGTAGCAAATTTTTTTAATGAAAATAAAATGAAAGCGTGTCTGTTAGGTTGTAAGGCTGTTTTAGCGGTCTAGTTTTGATATTTAAATTTTTTGCTTTAAGATTATTATACAATTAGGATGACTACAAGGTTGAAGGTATTTATAAGAGAACCAGGTATTTTTTTTACTTATCGGACCCATCGCCGATTTTAATCATATTTGACACCTCGGGGTTTTTTGTTGCGCTGATCACAAATCTGATGTCAGTTTTTAACGACAACAGCTAGTTTTTGTGTAACAAGGCCAACTTTTCCTTAAACTCAGGACTAAACAGTAATTCCTGCCGCTCTTCTTTAAACTAGTTAAACCAAAACTAATTGGTTTTATGATAAAACACTCATAATTTTACAGAAAAAACTAATTTTTACGAGTATTTACACATTCTTAAAAAAACGCTTTTAAAAATTTTCAAAATTTAATAAAAAGTTGAATTGGTTTCTTGTACTAATATATGATAGGTATCTAGATAATTTTAGTGATTTGTTTTGAAAATAAAAATATATTTTAAAGGTGCTTTTATTAAAAATAATGATGATAATTATTTTATAAAATAATAGGTGTTTTACCAGAAAAATATTCAGTTTAGGTGTAGTCAGTTTTAAGAAGGAAAAATGTTTGTCATAAAATACTATGCAGTTTTGGGGTTAGGTCAAAGAGGGGCCTCACAACTTAAAAATTGGGTGTTCGAGATCAGCGCCCCAAAAGACTTTCGTATTCTAAATTTGATTAAAATGGGCGATGGGCCTAGTAACTCAAATATTATTGAAAAATAGTACCAAATACCTAACCCGGTTTAGTTTGGAGTCAATTTTATAGAATAGGAATATAAACTTAAATAAAATATACCAAAGCTGCAACAATTACTCAGCTTATCCTCCTTATAAATGAAATCGATGCAGTGTTGAACATGGTCATGTTCATTGTTTGGATGTCATCTGTAAAATCTTATTGCGCACGTGCACGACCCAGCTGTCTGCTACCCGTAAAAGGGTTATTATAATTTTCGCTGTATTCACCCATTTTAGTTTTCAAGTCATTGAGTTTTTAGATGACATTTTCCCCAGTTTTGTCAGCGATGTCCAAGTACAGCAATTTTCCGCATTTTACGTCACCTTCTAGACAACGTGGTTGTGCCACCATAAACGATATACAAACTTTTATTTTTGTACTAACATCGGGGTGTACAATGAACTATACAGATCCCAATATTTCTAATAAAATTCGCCTACAGTGTAAAGCAGTTTGTACAATTGTCTTCCAACATGAATAACTGGCAACAAAGCACTGACAAAAAACGTCCAGTACGAGCCAAACCGAAGTTATATTTGATTTGTAATTATCAGGGATAGGGTGTTTTTAAAAAATGACAGTTACGCCCTTGTATACTTTGTATTGGGTAAATCTTAAGGTGCGTATCCATATTTTGAGACACCCTGTATATACATTGTATTAGTTATTGTAGATGGTCGCTCTCTAGCTTTTACCAAATTATTGCTGGTGTGCCTCAGGGTTCAATACTAGCCCCAACTCTATTTCACTCGCGTCTAGAGACACCCCGGTTAATTATGGCTGACGAGCTTCTTGACAGTGTTGACACACGAAACATGGTTCATTATGCAGGAACTCGGCTAAAAAATTACATTTTAATGCAATAATTTGGGGTCTTTTTTAATACGTTCCCGCATTTTTACGACTGAAATATAATTAGGGAAAATAAAAAGCCGCTTTAACTAACCGGGACTAACCATGGCCGACTAGAACTTAGGGCTTTTGAATTTGTCTAAATTATTTGTAGAAGTTATAAACAAAATTTTAACAATGTATTAGAAAAAACCCTGGGAATAAATAATTACACTTAAAAAAAAATTATAACTTCTACCATATCAAAAATTATAAAAATTTTGTTAATAACTTCTATGTAGGGATAATTTAGACAAATTCAAAAGCCCCAAGTTCGTCGCCCCTCGTCGGTCGTGGTTAGTTCTGGTTAGCAAAGCGGCTTTTTATTTTTCCCAATTATATTTTAGACGTGAAAATGCGGGAACGTATTGGAAAACACCCCAAATTATTACTTTACACATTAAAATTTAATTTTTTTAGGTTATAACAGTGTCAAAAAGCTCGCCAGCCATAATTATCCGGGGTGTCTCTAGACGCGGATCTTTATTTCTACTTTAAATTAACGATCTCCTTTTTTGCACGATTTTCCTAATTCATGGCCGTGTTTACAATTGTACCCTTCATTACAATATTTAATTTATTAAGCCTGATTTGGAAAGCAGCAGTGTAATGCCGATATCTCTCTTACAGGACCTTTTACTTATTTTGGATTAGGGCACCAAAAATATTGTTCAGTTCAATGCATCAAAAACACAATCGTGTTCGTTGTCGCGAAAACAGTTTACCAGTACAAATTGTCTACCTATAAGCGGCCAAGTTTTGCGGGCGAAAGATTCATTTAACCTTGTGGGCACGTTACTTTCAAGAACGAACCGAACTGGCACAAGAATATTATATATCCATAGCCACAGCAGCTTCAAAAAAGCTCGGATTTTTTTTTCGAGCTAGGAAGTATTTCTCTTTTTCTAATTTGTACCAATACTCTGTATGTATCCCAAATCAGACCCTGTGTAGAATACTGTTCTCATGTCTCGGGAAAGCGTTTCCTATCACTCTTAGCATTCTTGACTTAATCTAAAGAAGCCCTTCTTCGTCTTAATGGCCCCACTCTTACAAGAAAGCTTTCTCTACATGCCAACAGACGAGCTGTGGGGAAATCGCGCTTTACTATAGATATTTTTAGGTTTCTGACCCAAGTAATAAGCCAGTATTATTCCTCCCCTAGTGGCTCCCAATAGTAACACAAAGTGCCGCTTTTATGTATCCTTTTACAATCCAACTGAACAACCCCCAAACTTCTTACTTTGTTTGTTCCGTCAGCCCTAGGGTATCTAGGCAGTGAAACGTACTGCCTGTAGAGATCATTCCTTTTCCTCCAGAGCTCCAAATATTTAAGTCTCGTGTTAATAAACTATCTCTTACTTGAATTAAAACATCCAAGTTACATAAGTTTAGGTTGTTAGCCTTTATAAAAAAAAAAAACATTAAAGATATTACACAAAACTAAAATGGCGAAGGCGAAATTGAACAATGTTCACTTCTAAAAAGGCTTAACTACGAAATGTATGTTTTTGCTCCAACATGCCAAAAAAATAACAGACTTTTCTTGGTTAACTACTGTTTGTCTTATGCTATTATCCGCCTTACCTAAACAAGTATCCTGATCGCACATCTCACAATCTGACGGCCCCAGAATGCTTAAAATCGAGTCCCATTTAGAGTTGAGATGCGTGGTCCTCCAGCCAACCTCCTCTTGAACCTCTGGATATAATTGCACTAGCTGACTAGCTTGATCGTTGAAAAGTTTAAGGGATGAGCTTTTTTCAAGTACCTTGTTAACACAACGCTGAAAAAAATATTTACTTTACAGTATAATGCGCAATAGGGTGTTATAGGATTGAGAAGAAGCATAAAAACAAGTTAAAATGGATTATTTCAATCAAAAAGGCCTTATATGATAAACTTAATAATTTTTTTGATATAGTGGTATTAAGGTATTGAACAAAAAACTACACGCACGTCGCTGCAAAAACGCAAAACATGTCCTTATTGTTCATTACTTTTAAAGCAAAACATTTATGTTTTTTTTAATTCCACTTAACCTAAAGGATAAAAAGGTTTAGCCAATTAGTTTTCAGTAACTGTAATTCGGCAAATATCTTTTTCGTCACTATTTTTCGTAAATTTCACTTTCTTCCTAAACCTTTGATTTCACATGGACGTAGGGGTCAACGACCACACAATATGCAAGTTCCACGGAAAGGAAGAGAAAATAACCTAACACATAAAATACAACAAACCTTTACGTAAACCACACAGTTTTCAAAGTTCGGTATTAACAATTTAGAAGTTACTAAACCTGCCTATAGAAAGCGGGCTTCTTTCAAATCAACATAGACATACAACTTATTATCACGCTTAGTCCAGTAGTTCCTCAAACTCTTAAGGGATCAAATCACTTCAGAATAAAATTCTGGTAAGATAAACTTGGACATTCAATCAGCTTCTTTATTGCCTTTAAATATTTCGTGCTCCTTGACCTTGCACATGGTGACACTGTTCATGCTGATAATCCTCCCAGGGCGTTATTTTCAAACTGACCTAGTCGTTACTCTGTAATAATAGAATAAGTTCTGTTTGCCGTGGGTATAAATATCGGACGTTGGTACGTAGTCGAAGACATGCAGATGGCTAGTTAGGTTATCTTTCTAAAAAAGAACCCCGCACAAAACATATGGAAATTGAACACCGGTCAATTTGCGTTCCATAGCCCCCTGAGCGATTACTACTCAATATGCTTCGAAATGTATGAATCCCCTTCAATGAAGCAAATAATCAACAAGAAGATTACGAGGTTAAAGAAATAATATTAGGGCATTAGTGTACATTTAAAGCAGGAGCGAGAACTATAGGAACTTGTGCATCCATACTTTGGTATTTGGAATTTGTGCGTCATCGACATGTGCATTATCCTCCTACAACCCTTTCGCGAAGAACACCACACGTTTAAAACAAGGAGAACTAGAAATAGCAGGATTAGTACGAGTTGAGGGGGTGACGCCGTAGAATATTGAGTAGTATTTCTCAGGGGGCTGTGGAATGGAATTCACCATCTCCCTGATTAAGAACCCGTGGGCAGAAATATATGGCAGGTTTTGGTACGAACTGGGGTTGCCCCCTCCAGGGTTGGTGTTAGGGGTGAAAGGTTCATTCGTCTGCGTCGAACGGCATTAGGTGTAATTATTTACTCGGCTTCGATATGGAATTCACGATTAAATACTTTCAGAATCGATAAACGAGAAAAAGTCACATGACGAACTATGAGGAGTGGGTAGGAGTGGATTCTGCTGCTTTGTAAATGGCATAACTAAGCCTAGTTACTAAATAGGGGCTGTAGGTTTGACAACAGTTGCAAAATATTTCCGTAAGATTTCCAGCACTCCGGCGTTTAGGGGCAGTTTTGGGGGGTTGGGGAGGTTTTTGGACTTCGTGCCCATTAAGACTTTTAATGAGAATAAGTAGAGCTATCGAAATACAAAGTTTCATGAATATTAACCGGTGTTTAATTTCTTAATTTCCGTATGTTTTGTGCGGAGTTCTTTACAGCCGAGATGCTTCTGCTAACTAAAGCATGGTTAGATAAGCCAAGTAGTAGAACAACTGACAGACCACTGTCAGACTTGCAGAAAACACCAACCCCACAAGAGGCTGCTTCTGCGTGAAGGAAGAAAGAAAAGCCTTACACATAATATATAGCTGCAAACATTTTACAGAAAAGACACATTTTTTTGAACTTAGATCCTTTTTGGTAATAACAATTTTGAAGGAAACTGGCAAACCTGCTTAAGAAAAGTGAGCTCCTTTAGGAACAATAAGGACATACGACCAATCCCGCTTAATCCAATATCATAGCTATGAAAACTTTTATGGGATGCAATTTACTTTTTTTACTATTCCATCTTCGTTTCTTAAGAGTTTTTGTTTCGTGAAATAAAGTTAAACGTCGATCTATTTTTTTTACTGCTGGTCATCACAGGTAACGTTTGGAAATAACTTTGGAAACTCCGTCATGCAGTTTTATATAAAATAAGTCATTTTTGCCTTTGACATTTAAAAAATAACTGCTAATTCAATACATTTTAAATTAAAAATTAAAAGCTATTGCAGGCAGTTTGCTCTTTGAAATATACCACATTCACAGTCAAACCTGTGTGGTTATTAAAGAACACCACTGATTTTGGTCGTTCTTTTTCCAAAAAAAGTAAGGCCAACTTAATTAGTTTTTTTTATTAAACATTCCTTATTTCAGCAGCTTGTGTATTGGGTTTGGACATAGGAATTGTAATATTTTAATTTTAATTACAACTTCATTCATTATTTGGTACTCTTCTTTTAAGTTTTTTTATGTGGTCAATTGTATGGTTTACTGTGTCTTTAAAACTTTTAACAACATGGTATTGTGTATATAACTTCACTGTACATTAGATTTATGGATACGGTCTTTATTAAAATCCATCAAGGTTAGCAGTTGAGTTCAAGGAAGCTTTAAATACTTAAACAATGTTGCCAACACGAGTTTGTGGCCATGAAACTTAATGTCCTCTGACTGTATTGTAGATAACGGGGTCACTCGGCTCAAATAAGTTCTACACGACTTCCCGTCAATTCCCATATTATTCGCGAATTAAAAAATGTTTCCGAGGGCAAGTTCAGTGGCGAATCTAAGATTTTCAAAATTTTTTATCTACAAAGTAAGACACGGTACCCTCACCAAATATATATCAGATGCTATTGGCCTTAAGAGAAATACTTTGGTAAAGAAAATTATTATTTTGAAATTTGAAAAGAAAGATATTTTTTTCGGGTGTCCCCCCTAAGGAAAAATCGGACTTTCAAAAGCAAAACCTCTATTTGTTTTTTTTTATCGCCAAATCCCAAATTATGCAAAATTATTTATTTTTTTTTAAACCATAGCCAATTAAAAATTTTGATGAAAAAAATGCAAATATTTTTTCTAAATTTGGGATTAATAAAATATAGGATTTGCTTTTGAAAGTAAACCAATTTATTTAATACCAAATAACAATATTCTAAAATTAAATAAATAACTAAATCTATATTTGAAAATTATAAACTTCATCAAGTCCTAGGTCTTCCTGGATTGTACCTAGTACCGATGCTGCATTACCCCGTTGCACAGCTAAACCAATTCTTTGGATAATGAAACTTCGAGATTTTTTGCATTGTATTTTTTTGCAAATTTCATTAATAAAACCCTTAGCCTGATCACCCAAAGGACCAAAAGTTTCAACAGCAAAAGGAATGAAGATAAAGCGTTCTTCAAGCTCTTTATATTTTAGATGTTTTTTATTCTCGGCAATACGAGCAGCCGCACCTACAAAATTAGAAGTTTTGTCCAGATAGGATTTTGCAAGTGTATGGCTGCAAGTAGCGTCCCAAAGTAATTGTTTTCCATATTTCCAGGAAATTAAGGTCATTCCATCTACCCGTTTTCCATCCTTCTGCAAACTCAAGAGGCTCTAACACAGAAGAATTTTCAGCTAAAATCAGAGCTCTTTTAAATAATGTCATTTATCTGACTGTGTCTAGAAGAACGCCCTGCGCTTTTTTTGCACAACCCATGTAGGCCATAAATATCAGCATTTTCGCCGCAAACGCAGGTGTGCTCTCCACACACAGGCAGACCAAGTCTGAGAGCGATGGAAATATGGAATGTTTTGTTATCTAACAAATTTTCCAAGGACGAAAATGGAAGTGCGTTAATCCAAGCATTACTTTCAGGGGCCTGAAGAGCAAGTAGACGTGCCTTATCTTCACTTGTTTGGCACATGTTTGTAATATATTTGTGACGAGCTTGGCAAATTAAAAAGTCAAAATCTTTTTGTTTTTTTGGTTATTCTTGTGGTTGATTTTGAAGATTGCAAACAGATAACCATCTTACAAAACAATTGCTGAAATCATTATCTACTGTCGCAAGAATATAGGAAGGTAAAATTTTGGAAAGTAAACCTGACACGTCATTTATTGAACCTAAAAAGGCAGAAATAGACAGGGTGGATGTATCTCTTATTCCAAGACCTCCAAATTTTACTGGAAGAGTGCTTTGTAACCAAGAATTTAATTTAATATCACAAGTTGTTATGTCTTGAGCCAAACTTTGTAATACATGATCAAAATTACAAAGTAATTCTGCAGATTTCCAACAAGGTGAACATCTTAACAAATAAGACATTCGAGGTATGGTAAAGGAATATTTTAGTAAATAATAGGAAATATGTGAGTCCATAAATTTTAATTTGGTGCTAAGAGATTTTAAAAATTATGTCTTTTTATTAATTGAGTATTCAATTTCATTTGACGAAAAAGCACTTCCTAATAAATTAAAATTTGAAATGGGAATTACTGACAGATTAGGAATAACACTAAAAAAATTTGATAGTATATTGGAATGATCTTTAGATAAAACAGTTAATTCACACTTATCAAAATTTAAATTTAAACCCAAATCTTTACTTCCTCTGATTATTTTATGAAAATTATCTAAAACCAATTTTGGGTTTCCAGCAAGTGTACCGTCATCTAGATACCAAAGATTTATTTCTGTATTTAATGATAAAATAAGTGGATGAATTGCTAAACTAAAAAGAGCTGGTCCAAGAGGATCTCCTTGTTGGACACCTCTTTAAGAAAAAATATGTTGATCACCGTAAGAAAGTAAACTCGGATTATCATAACATTGAAAGTTGGATTGTTCCTGGGGGAGGGGGGCACTCAAAAAAATTAACTTTTTGCAAATTTCAAAATGATTTTTTTCCAAAGAGTTCTCCTTGAAGCCAATAGCATTCGGTATACAATATTAGATGTGGTCCCATGTCTCACTTTTTAAATTAAAAATTTTAAAAATGCCAGAGTCCAGTGGTATTTCAGTATTCGCCGTGCAATGTTATACTTTAGATACAGTACTTCCGTCCTTTCCATATATGACTCACAAAGGATGATACCTCTCCTGGCTCTGGACCATAGAAAATCATAACAAAATGTTCTAAACTAAGTTATAGTGCAAAGCGTAAGGTGGTACCAGGTATAAACAATTTTTGTCAGTATTCCACCCACCACAGATATAATGGTCTTCTCAAGACCGAAAAAAAGTGTGAGAAAAACGAGATAACAAGAATCATCCAATTGCCCCAAAATCACAAACTAGTGTACTTCTTGTTGACAGGAAATCATCTTTAACTCTCTAGGACGAAAATTCCTCTCCTTTTCCGTTCTGGTATGTACGAACCACGTGTCCTACCCTTGCGAAACCATGTGCTCTATTGGTCGTACTCATTAGCCGACAATCGTAAACATTCATTGTGATTGCCTAGATAGTATTATTGTTTGCTTGCTGGTAATGAATATAATTTTGGTTATTTATGTTTTATTGTCGAAATTAATCTTCAACTACAATTTTTGATATCGTCTGTCAAATATAATTAAATTGATATTATGATCTACTCTAAATTTATGATTTGGATAAATTGCCAAAAATGAATCCAGTGTCATGAAAAAAATATAATTATATAAGAGCCCTGTGGACAAAGTCTGATAGATCAAAAAAAAAATACGATGTTTAATTGGAAGTTATAATAAACTATTGTGTTTTTAAAACAGCAATCCCGGATACTTACAGATTGACGAAAAAATAATGGATTAATGTTTTTTGTATAGTTTTCCATGGGATTATGATTAGAGAAATGAAATAAAAAGCAAAATAAAGCATTGACAGTTCCGATTTATTGATTTGCTGAAGAGATTACTGATGAATTCATAATGTTTTTTATAAGAAATTATCAGTTAAGTTATGATACAATTTCTATCGGGACATTGTTTCGATCCAGATAGACCTATTAGGATTTTTATTGGAACCTAAAATTTTCTATCAGGCTTTTTCCACGGAAAGGGGTGTTTACATATGACCTGGACATTTATCCCCAGAGCCAAATAGCCGTAGCCGCAAATCTATCGTAACATTTTTGCATTGGGCATCTAGAAAGGGTCCATGATGTCATAGTCACTTTAACTATTTTTGTTTAGTAGTTGTTACAATGACAGGGCAGGCAGTTTATGTTTCCGTTGCGCAATGCATATTAAATTAAATTTACTGAGAATAACGGTGTCAAACCAAGTGTTATTTCGCAAAGACTTTAGGCACAATACAGAAAATTCACCTTATTAAAAACCCAGCGTTTAATCGGTGTAAGATGTTTAATGAGAGCCCTGCAGCTATAGAAAACTTTCCGCATACGACACGTCCGAAAACTTCGACAACACACATCAACATTTACCTGATAAACAACCTGATGTTCTTGTCAACAAAAACATTTCTGTCTTTGAAATATCACAATTAGTGTTCATAGCGTAGAGAAAATCATCCATACCCATCTACATTACCGAAAGTTTGCGCAAGTTGGGTACCCAGGTTTCTGACTATGGAAGCGACTAAACTTCTCAAGCTATAAAAGGGCGATGAAAAAAGCCCCATTACTTTTTTTTATTTAAAGGAGAATCCTTTCAATCAAAGTGTTCTGCTGCATGATAACGCCCGACCTCATACTGCCCAATAGACCACAAACGGACTCGAAAAATGTAATAGAAAGTTTTTTCACATCGACCTCATAGTCTGGATTTACCACCCTGTGATTTTCATTTCTATGGGCCGATAAAAGAGATACTGCGCGGCTCATAATTTCAAGACGATTATGAGTTGTCGAGTTGTGCATCAGTAGCTTCGCGCATATTTAGAAACATTCTACAAATGGGCAATATGGAACTCGCATAAGGATAACCAAATTGCATAAGCTAAAGCAGTAGATACGCAGAGAGTTATTGTAAAAATCATATTATTTGTACAATTAAATAAAAAGTAAAAGCTGGTTTATATTATTTAAACCGTCCCAATAATATTTTTAAAATTATGGATTTGTAAACAAAATCATAATTTATTTATTTTTTAATGATCTTTAAAAAGTAACTGTTTCAATCCATTTTCCCAAATATAAACCAAAAAAGTTATGGGTTGAAGCCCATATTCGTGGACATCCGATATAAGACAGAGATACTTACTACTCGCAAAGCCTTATCCGTAATATTCTCCTCTTTGCCGTAAATTGTCTCTTGAACGCTATTTAACCAAGAATAGAGTTCAGAGAATTGGGCATAAAATTCTTTCAGGGTCCATGTTCCGGTGTGCATAGATAGATCTCCGTTAACTTCCTAAAAATTTAAAAAAAAATTACATAAGCATTGAAAAAACATAATATTAATAAAGTGTTGCAGAAAAGTGCAGATTTGACATTTATGAGCGGCGTATCCACAATATTATAATAGGTCCATGGAAGTAATTATTCCCAGGAAAAAAAGCGCACAAAGAGGTGAGAACTTTATTTTCATTTACAAATATTTTGTACAAAATAAATATTTATTTTTATTACGCTAATTAACGTATACAAATTTAATCATTTTTTCTGATACGCTAATGATGATATTATTCTATCGAAACAATTCTAATATTTACGCCATAACAATGAAAAAACCATAAAACTACACTGTTTTTGCATTTCTATGAGGTGGTCCTGCTTAACGATTTATGAATTAAATGATTTTATGAAAAATACGAGCATATTAATGATCACATTTGGAACCACTTTAATAACCGATAAAGTGTGTATCGCCTTCTTTTAAGCCTGTAATACTTTAACAACGATCAGGTTTCTTTAAACACATTTATTTCGCTTTTGCACTTCTTTTTTGGCTTTACTTCACGTTTTAGGGTTCATACATCACGTAATACATAAGCCTCTATCCCTCTATCTCCAATTGGGTTTAGGAAAAGAAATATTATTTTGCATGCAGTTTGTAACTTGACCTAACCTCAGAACCGAATGTTCAATCGACAATATGTGTACAGATTTTTTCTTTACCAAGTTTTCCAAAAATGTTAAAACTAATAGTTATACAATAGTTATCCATTTTTTATCCAAATTTTTTATAAAAAAAATATTTGTCAAAGGTATTTTACAACATAATACCGGCCCAACTCAGAAATCGTTAATCTTACAAAAAAAATGTTTTTAAATTATTTGCTTCTGCTTTAATCGGACATGAGCAAAGTCGAAGAGGAAAAATAATTTTCACCAGTGGTCAGCCATCAATAGTTATTTGGTGAGAATAAACCTTAAATACAAAACTTGTATATTTTTTTCCCTATTACTTCTTTCAGTGCTTTTAATTAAAAAAAGTACGTCATTAATTTGCCGTGTAGAAAGACAGCTTCTCGTTTAGGCGAAGTTAAGTTTGGTGGGTGTCTATGGGCAAACATCGCGTGCCGTTGTGTATAATTTATATTCATGTTAAACTGTAGATTCTTTTTGAATGGCAGTATCCAGACCTTAATGGGCGGTAGTTTAGAGGTGCCGTGAAATTCAAATCAATCAAATTCAATCTCCATGTTTCAGTACTCGAACATTGTTGAAGAAACTATGGAAAATGGGTTAAATATCTAAAAAACCGACGCTCATGGTACCTAGTACTTGCGCTTTGTACAAGCCCTCGTATTTTCTTGTGTATAAACCCTTTACAATCCTTACCTGACATTTATCTATGAGATTGTTATCCATTATATAATTGTAATTGGCCTGTAAAACGGACCAAAACTCTTCTCTGTGGTCGCTGGCTGTACTTCCCCATGATCGTCTTACTGCCGTAGCCTTTACCCTGTTTTTTGTTAAACTGTTGAACTGTCTTGGTTTCACCCCCCTTTCCGGAGTGTTTTCGCATGTCTGCTGTAAGGATGACAGCGAAAAACTGTTCTTAAGTGAGGAGTTTTCAAAGCCTAAAACAGAAAAAACATTATTTTAAAATGTGTATCATACTTATATTCGTTACGATGCAAAAATAATACAACATTTTTTCGAAGTCTATTTGTATAAATTAGTTTATAATCGTATTTTGCATACATGGCAGATATTGCTTGGAGAGGAATTTAAAATTATATTATTACTAGATGAAAAGCCTGTCTCCGCCAGGCGAGAGACAATATTAAGTAGCCTCTGTCGCCGTAAGACGCCTTCCGTACGGCTAACGGTAAAAAAACACTTTTTTGCTCCTATTTTTGTCCCGGGGGCGAAATTCAAAAAACGGGCTTCGTTAGGTTCTAGCCACTGCTAAAGACTACACCACTGTGCCAAATTTCATGATTTTAGCTCAAGCCATAACTTCAGAATCACGTGCACAGACAAAATAAATATATATATATATATATATATATATATATATATATATATATATATATATATATATATATATATATATAAAATATATATATATATATATACAGGGTTATCCAAATTAAGTGTCCACCATTGGTAACTTTGTTATTAGTGAAAATACAAAGATGTTTAAATTAGCAAACTAGTAGCATTTTTAACGCTGGTAAAAAGGAGAAATAGAAAAAAACAATTGAGAAACGTATTTTTGAGTTTTTCAGTAAAATAACATTTTTTTAAATGGAAACCCCTGTATATTATATTGTTTTCTGTTAAAACATCAAATTTTAAACAAAAAAGTTTATTATGACTTTTCCGCTATAGTCAAAAATAAAGTCAAAATAACGATAAATATGTTTAATTATTTGCAGTA
>JAHBCN010000259.1:192500-226856 GCA_019359885.1 Listronotus oregonensis
TACCACACATTTTTTAAAAAAATAAAATAAATTCCGAAATTTTATCAGATGTAATGAAAGCTCTATTAAAATTAATATATACAGATATTCAACCATTTCGTATTCCCATTTACCGGTACATTTCTTAAGTTTTCTTTTAAAATATATTTCTGAACCTCCTTAACATAATTTTAAATTCTGCAGATAAAGGGATTGGTAGTAAACGTCGATATATTTTTGGAAATCTTAAAAGAAGTATTATGACCTTTGGCTGTCAAAATATGTGCGTGTTATGAAGGCTTAACATTATGTCAAATTTGAAGTCGCGTCGTTTTGAAGAAAAGCACCTGTAACAAAAAGACCGACGGACCGAAGGGTGATCTTACAAGAGTTCTGTTTTTCGACTTGAGCTACGGAACCCATTATTTCAAAACAATCTATAATATTAACAAAAAAATACATTGTCAAAACGTAGCAAATGAAAAAACTAAAACATTTAAATGCAAGATTAAAAGATTAAAGTATGCAAGGTCAAATTTATAAATGAAATAGAACAAAAAAACAAAAAAAAAACAGAAATACCAACATAAAAAATGTACTGGATTTACTTTTTACGAAGTAAACGTAGTTTATTATACGATGCACTAATATAGGGAATCAATTTAAAAACCTGTTCGACTATTATTTATTTATTAAGGTTCATTTCACTATCATTAGGTATTAGATTAGTCATTTTCTCATTAATTTTTCTCTAACAGAGACTATTAATATTTAAAAGTCCGTATAATGTCTTCCTTTTAAATTTTTAATTTAGAGCAATAAACAAATACAATTGTACAACATATATTGAAAAACATCTTAATAATAAAACCGGAAAACGTCAAAATGAGCTACGTAAATTAAAGCCTTAAACTAAGCGACGAAAATTAAGTGTTTTAGGCCTGGGGCCCATTTCTGTAAGCAAATTTTTTGACATTCCTTGTCTCTATCTCTTTCGAAACAGTGACAAACTTATGAGTTACCTTCAAGGGCAACAAGGACATGTGATCCCTATTTTGACATTTCTTTTCCTTATAGTTTTACAAAATCCTAGTCCAAGTCATGAGAATGTGTAGGGTTGCCAGATTTTCGGTTTTCGACGGACAGTCCAGTTTTTCTGATGTCCCGGTCGAGAAAATCTTGGTTAACCGGACAACACAATGTTCGTTTTTTCTGGAATTCAAGGATGAGAATTGGTGCGACAAATAAGCATGTTTATGCCTCTGAGGTGCCCCAATTTAGTATTAATTAAAGGTCCCGTGAAAGAGATATCTCCACTGCTTTGCGCTTGTTTTCTTAATCAGGTTTAGAGTCTGGTTGAGAATAAGAATATTAGAATGGAGGGTACTATCGTCTGCAAAATATGAGTGGGGCTTATAGTGGAAGAAAGATAATCGATAATCTTTAGAAGAGAGAGTTACGTACTTGCGAGGGTTATTAAAATAATTGGGACTCAGTTTATATGAGCCCATTAAACCAAACTGGACATTCAGATATGCATTCTGTTTTTATCGTAATAGCACATTTCTTACTTAAACGAAAATATTTTAAACATAATTGTATTTACGAAAATATTAGTAACAGTAGTAGTAAATAATTCTACAAGATAACTAAGTAATTATTTTTGTAGAAGTAAATTTTGTACTAAAACATATTGTAATTTTGGCTATTATAATAACTGTCATGGAAAATGCCAAAGAGAGCAAAAAACATAAATTTAATGACACATTTAAATTGAAAAGTAATTATCTAAATGAACTGCGCAAAACTGACAAAAACTAAAATATAAGGAAAACCGTGTTTTGTTGCCTTTATGTACGCTTTGATCTTGGGAAGTGTGTCACATACATACATACATTCAGTATACGGTTAAGAATAACTTATTAATTATTAGTTATAACTAAATAAACCAATATAATGTGTATATTCTTATGTTTGGTAAAATTGGAAATTATTTATTATGATTTACGGCTTGTTTGAGATCACCATACTATATGCTTGACCTCCTCCGTTTTATTTCCAATTTTGCGCTTAAATTTTTACACAGATCAAAATAAGCTCGTTTTTTTGTTAAAAATATGTATTATGGTACGGATTTTGTCACAAAAGGAGATCGACAGCCGATCTTTTTTAAGTTGTATCACATAACTGGAACACGACCTTTGAGTTCACTGACGAATCCCAGATCGTTACTCTTGAAAAAAAACGTCCTTCCTACGGTCTTCGACGTATTTTTATAGTTGTAGATGGTTATGCTGTGGTTCCAAGGGCTCACTATTGACATCGACTCTATTTCTTCTTTGCATCAACCATCTTTTCTTTTTCGCGAATTATTCCATTTATAATTTTGCTGGTAATAGTAGCATTTACCCAGATATACACTTTTATGTTCTCTGTCGCAAAAAGAGATAAGTATCGTTAGATACTTATAATTTTCTTGTGAGCGGCCCAGTTAGGCAAGTATTTAATTTTTTGGGCGTTATTTTTAAGAACGGCTTTAACGAACCTAAAATGTATATTCATACTTTCAGCAGTTTCAAAAACATTTGAATTTCACTTTTGAGCCAGAAATTATTTTTTACCTTTCTAACAGTGGTGTATTCTTAGGGAATACAGAGAAGGGGCGCAGACCCCCACTTTTTAAAACACATTAAATAATTAAGAGGTAATTTAAATTTTTACTTATGACTTATATTATTTTATTTAAATTTCAAATTAAACAATTGGGTCTCCAGTTTTTGTAATCAATATACACCACTGGTTTTTAATGTGTATACTCTGTATACATATATGTTTAATTAGGCCCTGCTTGAAATAATATTGCCATATCTGAAAAAAAGCTTCTCCCACAACTTATGGCTTTCTACGGCTTTCTTAGTTTAATCGAAAAAAGTCGTTCGCCCTATTAATGATCTCACTTTTACAAGAAAGCTTCTCCCTCTAGCCTAATTTCTACCATAGCAACTTCCAATACAGCAACACAAAGTGCCATTTTCATTCAACCCGTTACAGACACAGAAAAAAATACGATTTTCGTATTTAAATCGAGTTTAAATAAAATTACGTTTAACGTTTAGCCTTGGATTGTAAGATAAATCTTAAGTAATCTACAAAATTAGTGCATTACTTAATTTTTTTTTATGAAATATACTTAGGTTACAAAGTAAATAGAACATCCAGTCAAAAGAAAATACATTTAATAAATTTTTGTACACATACTAATAATAACAATCATTGTCAACTAGAAGTCATTGGAAACTAGAAAGCAAATAGAAGGTAGACTCTCATTTTGAAGAACTGTAACCTTGCTTTTGTGGAGAACAGGGTAAGGAGGTAAGCCTTTGCCTTAAGATATCCTATAAATCTAAAGATCTAGCTGGTGCAAAAAAATAGTTACGTTGAGCATTGTTGAAGGTAATTCATAGTTATACTAGCAACGTGTGAATGGGCCTAATCGAAAAGTAGGGTTTTTGAGTGTTTAGATGCAGTAAACTATTAGGTCCAATAATTTCTGATAGCTATCGCATTGTGCCATCAAAGTGCGTCCAAAAAAAATTAGGACTGACTTGATTTTAGATAGAGCAATACATTTTAGCGTATGCGGCTCTTCAAAAAAAAATTCTGCTATACATCGTTCACCCTGTAATGTTCTTCCATTATGCTAATCAACGTAAATCTCTCACTTGAACAAGTAGTGCTTGCCGAGAGATCTGCAATTGCTACTTTTTAAACAAATTTTTTAAGTGCCGAACTGACTTCACTGATCCTCCTAAGTAGTCGTGCATTTTGCTATGATTCACTAAACTAAATCATTATATTTTCAATCAAATTAATTAGTCAGCATCCTGTGTGTTATTTCCCATTAGAACAAACACTATCAGATTGGGTAATTATTCTTATTATAGAAATTATACTGCAGAAATATATTAACCCTAATTTTAATATGCAATAGGGACATTAATTTGTGTAATTCTCACAAATTTTTAAAAATTCGGTTTATATGGTAATTATAAATATAATACTTTTAACTTGTTTAAGTAACGGCGCTTCTTATTGTATAGATAATTATTCAGTGACGCTGTAAAATATAGAACAGCTATTTTTTAAAACATTATAACATTTATACCAGGGACGATAAAATTGTACGGTATTAAAATAAAAAAGGAAAGTCAAAAAGTTTATAGGATTTTTCAAGACTAAAATGTAAATTGATAGACTGCTAGTTTTTTGTATAGTTTATGTTAAATTACTAACATTTAAAAAAAAGTTTTAATGAGGTAATAAAAAGAAAAATAAAGTGAAAATATGCTACCAGTAGCGTATATTGACTACAAAAAGTGAGAAGGCCAATTGCTATTACCCAAAATGATTAAATTTGTCTCAAAAAGAGGAGGAAACTGCCACCCCTCTCAGAAGCATACGCCACTGTTTGCTGTCAATACGATAGTTATGTGCCGTTGTTCTATTTGTTTCAATGGCAAATCCAGTATATATCTTCTAAAATAAAGAGAGCTCTTAAATATAAAGGCATGGCATGCTGTGCTCTTCCGACAATCTTTCACCTAAGCATGGACCTTCAGTTTTCTTTTTAATTAACATATATCTGTTCTGGCAGAAGCTTTCAATGTTGTGGTACTTTAAGGTTGAATATTGCTCTCCCTTTTCTTCACATTAATTATATTCTTTACAGGACCTTTAATTAATATTATATCCAGAAATCTTGTTCAGGTTAATGCCCTAAATTCACAACGATGTTTGCTGTTGTGAAAAAAGTATGACAGTTTTCATTTCGTCCCTATGAGCAGCCAAGTTCTGCAAAACAAAAAACTATTTATTCTTGTTGGTGTTTCCTAATGACCTTAAATGACATAACCACTTTAGATCCATCGTAACAACATCTCTTAGAAAACTTGAATTTCCGTTTCGAACCAGAAAGTATTTCCCCCTTTCTAATCTGTACACTCTGTAGGAATATCTAATCAAACTACTACACAGACTACAGACACTACCTTTGTTCTTCTTCTTCTTCCCTGGAAGCCGTCTTGATTAACTACCGTAGGCAGCGCAGCCTCATGGACTTTTTGTGCCTAATCTCCCATTATCTTTTATATCAATCCTCCCATTAGTCTTGTTCCTTCTACAAGTCTGTATAACCCCGAAACTGGTTGGTTGATATATTCCTGTGGGCTCATTTACACTACCTTTAGGTAAGGTCTTAGCATTCTACATCCATTCAAACAGCCGTTTGCCTTACCATAAACTTTGCCCTCTTAAGCAGCGATATGCTGTGAGAGAGTTGTCCCTCTTTTTAGGCGTATCTACGACGTCTTCTCTTAAGAATTAAACTGTATAATTCCTTCTCTTGCGCTCTTAATAAAGCAACACGAAGTGCCATTCTCATGCATCCCTTTACAGTTCATGTGGAAAAGTTCCGGACGTCTTTGTATAATAGTTTGCTTTAAAGTGTCTAGATTGTGCCTGCTACCTACAGATATGTTTTCCCAAACCTTCAAATCTTTAAGTCCCGTATTGAAAAATCACCTCTTACTTCACTTTAGAGACCATAATATTGGATTTTGAATTAGAGTCTACTACTAACTAAATATTCTGACCTATGTCAATATCCTAGATGACGATTTTCTATGTCTTTCCTACACGTTACGCATAGGGAAGAATCTTTTGTGATTGTAACCTTACATTGCTAAGTTTTTGAGAGCTCTATTGTTCATTTTACAAACTTACATGGTATTTTAAATAGCCGAAGCGTGGTGTATATTTTGTGTAGTTTTCTTTTTAAGCGGAAGGAAGAAAGTTAGATGGTGTAGCTTTTAGGAAAATAGCTCCAAGCATTCAGGAAAGCTTCGAACGTTCGGGGAAAGCTCTGAACATTCAAGAAAAGCTCCGAATATTCGGAAAAACTCCACCCGTTCAGAAAACCTCCAAGCATTTAGGGAAAGCTGCGAACATTTCGGAAAAGCTTCGTGTCTTCAGGAAAAGGTCCAAACATTCAGAGAAACCTCCGAGGATTCGGAGAAAGCTCCAAGCATTCAGAGAAAGTTCGGGGCATTTAGAAAAAGTTCTGAGCATTAACTCAAAATCAGCTTCTAAGCCTTTTGAAAATTTAACTTATAGCAGCCGACCAGCAAAATAAAGAACCTGATGATGAAATATAATCAGCGGTATATCGTTAGGGGAAAGTGTTTTGTAACCAACGCTTAACTAACTAATTTGTCGATATTAGCTGCAATAAAGACCTTTACTATGTTGTTAACCGTTTAATGATAAAGCTTAGGCCGAGCAGTTTTCACGTTCATATTTAGGTAAAGAAAGCTAATATTTCCAAGCAATTTATGATGTATATTTGATTACATACTGTCAAATCGTGAGCTAGCATTTTTATGATTCCGGGATATTTTTAAATTTCGGCCCGCTTTGCAGTTAGTTTAGTTTCTATAGATGACATTTACCAGTCGTTTATACAGTTTCCAACATTATTTATATCAAATTAATCTCGTGTAATAAATTGAGTAGTGAGGTTGGGTAACGACAAGTTATATTAAAGAAACTTAGGTGAAAACAGGTGAATTTTTTATTATTCGATTTACACATAGAGAGTACTGTATTTACGGGTAACCGATTAGAAATACCAAATTATTTAAGGGAATAGAATACAAATTATAAACAGTAGGGTTGAATTGGTATCACAACGCTCTGTATAAGTTAAGACATGTGCGAAAAAATGAAGTAGAATTTCGAAATTGGTTATTACGTAGATGCCTGTAACAGACACATGCAAAAGTGATACAGGAAATCTGTTTTTTCTGGTGATGGCTTAAACCCTTAGCACTAACATACCGTGGATGTCTTAAATAAAGCAAGATGCAGTTTATTAACACGATACTTAAAAATATGAAGGTTTCGAGGGGAAGGTAAGACCTCAACAGGCAGAAGGTTCCACAGACAGGTCACTCTAGGGATGAAGGAACGAACAAAGTGGGAAGTTCGAGGGCTCTTCAGTTGGGATGAAAAGGGATGCATGGTACTTCTTGTTGCTCTATTGGGAGCAGTTTGAAGAGGAATAATATTGGCTACTTCCTCGGAGCAGAGGCCATAAATAGATCTATAAACGTACGACACCTTAGCTCCCCGGCGAGCAAGAAAAGGAAGCTTTTTAGTAAGGGTGGGTGGGGTCATTAGCAAGGTGAACGACTGTACTTTGAAAATAATCAAAATTTGTAAGAGACGCTATTCCTTAGACATGAAAACAATATTTCCAGCAGGGTCTGATTTGGGAGACATACAAAATAGATAAGAAGGGGAGAAACACTTTCTGGCTTGAAAGACAAATCCTAGCGTTTTCGAAGCTGTTGTGGATATGGAGATAATATGCGTATGCCAATTAAGAGCGTTTCTAAAGATAACGCCCACAGGGCGCTCACAAGTACGAGATGAGAATTGGTAGACTTTTTTCGCGACAGCACAGGAACAGATCTGGCCCCTTGCGACCATGTTTTGTTTCCAAATGGGCCCCTTACATAAAATTTAGTTTGATCGAAAAACACGTTAAATCTCTTACTTTGGCTATTACCATCTCCCAAATTTCTTTTCTCAGAAAAAAATAGTTTCGACGTAATTATTATTTAAAGTTTACGTCTGGCCCTTTGAAGTTGTCGTCAGACCAAAAAGCCGTGTGACGACATAAGGGGTACCAAGTTTTAATATTAGTTTTTTTTTGCTTCGTTAATTTATTTTATTCAGAGCAAAAAAAATCTGTCGCGTTTCTTTATTCCTATTTAAGATAAATAGGTTTAATGTCAATTAAATATGTAACATAATAACTGTAAAGGGTAATTACACCGCCAAAATCCATCGCAATTACCAAAAAAAAAAATATATGTACATTTCACAAAAAACAGGTTGGAGCTCTAAAAACTGTTTATTATCATTGATGGTTACCGACTTTTTGAACCAATGCAATAAGTTTTTTATTGTTGTAATCATAGTTACTGGCTTTTTAAATCAATGCAATACGTTTTTTCTTAATGTGTTTTTGTCATACAAAAATAAACAGATTATATTACTTTTTAAATAAACCAATGAAAGTGGCACTGAACAAAACTGTTTTTGTTCTAGTCTTTTGTCTGGAAATATTAAAACTACCTGTCATACTTTGGATTAGGTACAAGATGTTTAAAACGTCTGCAATATCTATAAAATTTTACTAAACCTTATTTCAGAGCCCTTATTTTCGAACCGGTGAACGAACATATAACGTAAATATTGGAAACTTTGCTGCATTTTTTCTTTTTCAGAACTCAATCCTACCCTAGGAAAGTACATTTGTAAGGAATTTTTTAAAATTATAAAATCTTTGTATTTACAAGTTTGTGTCCTCTATAGTAGTTTTTATAATTAGTTACCAAAATATAAAAATAACTCCATACACTAAAAATTTTAATATTTTTAGCTATCTCGTCTGAAAGATTTTCCTGTTTTGAGCGGATGTATGTCTAAAAGACAGACAACGTTGTTTTACTCATAATTTGAACATTTACTCGACTCGAGTTTTTTCTTATCGTCTAAAGACTTTGTGGTATTTTAAAATGTCAGTTTTCTAAAGGTTACGCTTAAAACTAAAATTAAAAATGCTATAAATATATCGTCTATGCCCGATGGATTTTCCTATATATACTCATTCGGAAGTTCGGCATTAAGACCGCTAGAACGCGGTTTCCCATTTTTAATTTTCATACAGGGTATCCCGAAATTAGGGCACAATATTTCCAAGGTGCATGTATATCAATTTTTCCAGGGTGTATAATTTACCTGGAAATAGAACAAAAAGTTTCCACTAAGATGATTATGATATGTTTTTATCTTAAAGATAAATTCGAAAAGGTTTTCAGTTTCAATGTCACATTTCTACTTAAGGGGGATAGCCACTGTGACGGCCGAAAAAATAAGTGATGTTTGGGAATTCTTTTGAGGGGAATAATTAAGGAATTTGGAGATCGGTTTTTTTTTAATTTATTAGGTGCACATTGAATATAGTTTTTACAAATTTTTATTAAAAAATATTAAGTTGTTACATAGTTATAAACGATACCGTTAAGTAAAAAAAATCCCTCCACAACGACATTGATTTCTCGAAAAAGGGTTATCTAAAAAAAATAGAATTTATTATCTGTATGAATGTAGTTATCGTTGCACGTAGCCGACTTTGAAAATTTTAATTTTTACTATTTTTTAACATTGCTTAAATCCAAAAAAAATAGGCGAAAAAAAATTAAAAAATTAAATTGATCGCCATTTTGTGAAAGAGCAAAATAAAAAAAAATCGGCTACGTGCAACGATAACTACATTCATACAGATTATAATAAACTCTGATATTATTTTTTCAGGTAACCCGTTCTCGAGAAATAAATGTCGTTGTGGAGGGGGATTTTTTTACCTTGTACTATTTAATATTTTTTAATAAAAATTTGTCAAAACGATATTCAATGTGCACTTAATAAATTAGAAAAAACCCGATCCCCAAATTCCTTAATTATTCCAGTCAAAAAATTTTCCGAACATCACTCATTTTTTTTGGCCGTCACAGTGGCTATCCCTCTTAGGGGCGTCGTATATTAGGTATGGCAAAGCCAAATAGTGCCCCAAATTTTTTATTTGTTAGTTTTGATTAGAAGCCAATTTCTAAACCTGATTTGAAAAACAAGCGCAGGATAATGCAGTATCCCTTTCACAGATTGGCTGTCCCAAAAAGGTCCGCCCAATACTTAACCCCTTCGTTACAGAAACCAATTTATATATATTATTCAAAATGAAAGCCTTTTCTCCAGTGCCATAATGGTATTGTTTTAGCGTTCTGAATAAAAGATACTATACTAAGTGTTATCCCACTGTTCCTTATCCTAATAAACTTTTTGATAGCACTTTATCCGAAAAGAGCGCATCTTATGTTTTTATAAGAAGTTTTTTCTATAAAAAACAAGGTGTTTTATAAACTGTCAAACTTTGGCATTAAAAACCTGCTTCATCCTGTTGTTCTTTTATAAATATTGGTAGACTTAAGAATTAGAAAAGAAACGAATGTCTTTTTGTTAATTTATTTTTAAAATTTCAATAAGTGTATACCTGAATTAAGTAAGAATAGCCTTTAAAAACCTTCAGTAAATATGATTTAAATCTATTTACATAAAAATTGCATGACTTGCTCTTACTCTCTTAGATAAACTCCCATATGTGATGTTTGCATCCTGTACAAATTTTATTAATAACTACAAAACAAAATAAAAATCTTGTTTGTGGAAGATCAAATAGTTTTCAAGGAATTTAGAATGTCTTCTCGCTTTCAGACAGAAAGAGCGAAATTTTAGACTTTAAAGCCGTATGTTAAGTTTTCAAGTCTAAGTAGTTTGGCGCTTTAAATAACTAAAATAAACACTTCTAATTATGCAGGGTGTTAAAAGAGAACCAAATTACGCACATTTTATGACAGGAAACGAACTAAATGCACTGGAGATAATTTAAAGGGCGAACTGTTGTCCGGAACGTGAATTTCTCCGGTATAAAATGACAAATCATCTTGTTTGTTCCTGCCCAATTTTTCTTAGTAGTCCTATATTTACATAGCATAAAGTTTTAGTAAATAAAAACTTTGGATTCTCAAACATTTAACCGCTTAGTAACGGTAGAACTGATTTGGCCGTACTGATGGTCCCCATTACGCTGAAACGTGTCTGCAGGAAACTTAACGAAAGAAACAACCATTTTTTTTTCTTAAAAAAAACGATTTCGTGGTTCTTTATTATTTTGTTTTTGTCGGTATAACCGTTCTTGGTTGGTGCTGCAGCAGTAACATTTGTAAATGGGACCTGTGTGACATAGTTATTTTTGGCGTATCTAGGGCTTTTGAACAGATCCTTCGTGATGCGCTGTTTCTTGCTTCTCTGCGGACTTCCACTCAATTTTTGTTTTACCAATAATGAGGTTTCCTAGGGCTCAGTATCTATTGACACCGACTCTTTCTTTTTTATATCAATACATTAATAATCTTTTCTTTTGAACGTCCAATTTAACTATCTTGATATTATACAAGTAAAATTTGAGTTTTAAAATTACAGCAAAGTTCTAATGCAGAAAATGTGTTTTCGCGACTACGTAATTGTTTCTGTTTTGTTTGAGTGATAATGTTAGTATAAATGTTATATTTAGCAACTAGAGAACAATAAAATTATTGTTAATCTTAAGTTAGTCTTAAAGCCTTTCTAAGTTCTAAAGTTCTAAGGTCCGAGGGTGTCGCTAGTGAAGTAAGAGGTAGTGTATTAATACGGAATTTAACGATTAAAAGGTTTGGAGGGGAAGGGAATACTTTGCAGGCAGCAAGTACCACAGTCTGAGCACTTTGAAGAAGAAAGGACTAACAAAGTAAAAAGTTCGGGGGCTCTCCAAATAAACTATAGTCACTCAGTTTTACTCCTTTACCAAAAATCTTGTCCAGTTTAATGCCTTAAAGACACAATCTTGTTTGCTGTAGCGAAAGAATCTGCATATCCTGCTGAACAAAAAGTTAGTGTATTGAGGGCGTTACTTTCAAAAATTAACTTAACGGCATAAACACGTTATATACAAATCCCCAGCTCTTTTACATTATTTAAAATTCCTCTTTTAAGCCAGAAATAATTATTACCACCATGTATATTCCGTATGTATCTCAAATGAGGCCCTGCTTAGAATACTGTTGCAATATCTAGAAATGGCGTCTTCCACAACTTATGACATTTTTATTTTAATGAAAAAAGAGTTATTCACCTTAATTATGATCCAACGTATACAAAAAAGTTTTCTTCAATAGTCCATCGTAAACTATCTGCGCCTGCAGAGATCTTTACCTGCAAACCTCCAAACCTTTAAGTTCCATGTTCATAAACTACTTACTATTCTCGAGACATACACGGTACGTTAGTACTTTGGGTTTAAGGCTTTATGGACTGTCTCCAGATCTTAAAATTAGACTATCGACAAACAGGACCCACTTTTTTGATCAAATATTTAAAGTATTATTTTTCGGTTCATTGATGAAGTATTAATTTATGGAAAAGCGATAGAAGCTCCTTTACCAGCTTTGTTAAAAACTATCCGGCGAACCTTTATGTACAAGGGTGCATTTTAGAATTATTATCTGAAGCCATAAAGTTTTTTAAGCTGGATTTAGTACAACTGTAGCGATAACAGCTCTTTTTTCAAAAATACTCCTATTTTGAGAACATAGACCATGTTCTGAAATGACCAACTTTAGCGATCGTACATAAATTACCATCTTCGCACACGTACCGCTTTTAAAGTGCTTTTAGGAATTTCGTTAACTCTTGCTAGGCATTGAATATTAACACTAAATAAATCTATATTATTTATCTCTCTGAGATATTACCATTAAGTCACTGAAATATGAATAGACACGCCCTATACAATGCAAGACAGCGAGATTTTTAAGGAATTCCTATTATATTTCCCTATAACTTTCAACAATATATCGTTAATATAGCTCGTTTATTATTGAATTAAAATATCACAATGGATCACGTAGCAAATAAACGTAATAAAAAAAAATAAACAAGAATTTTATAAATCTCCCATAGAAACTTAAACGTAATATAATTAAAGCAATTCTGAGATCAACTTTGCTGATACTGAGGTATAAAGGACTTATATAATTACATTTCCAGAAAACAGATAGAAAAACATTCTTTTAATTTATCTATTTCAACTCCCCCTTTTATACAAAGCTCGTCAACACTACGTATGTGCGTATACAACGGAAATACAAAGTATACGTTCCCAGTTATCTCTCACATAAATTTGAACAAAACGAGCAGTGTACGTCTATCTTTGTGTTCCGTGGTAGTATTTTTAATGCTGGGTTAAGTCCATGTATACAGCTTCCAGGTCAGTGTAATGTGGTAAAATAACATTTTTTTTTAAATTGTATATATTCAGAAGCTCTTTTGAGCTAAAAACCATCCCCTTTTATAATCTGTACACTTTGCATATACAACTGGTTGCCTGGGAAGTTAAGGTTACACAAACTATAGCAATCCGGTAGCTGAAAAGAGTGCAAATTCCAGTTAGAGATCTACTTCAGAACCTTAGAGAATCTTCTACATTTGCTGCCACTTCATATCTCCATACAACAAGAGTTAAGGCCGATATAACATAGACTAAAACAGGACTGTCCTTTTCTAGAACCTCGCAGGACCGGGAGTTGGAAAATTGAAAAAGATCAGGGGTAAACTCTTCATAAGGTAACCTTAGATAACATGTTTCCTTGCTCTAATACAAGCAAAATATTTTGAACCGTTATACCAGATAGAATAAAGAGAAGGTGATAGCTCAAAAACCAACCAAGGGGCTGAAATAAGCATTTACCGAGGAAAACCAAGAATAAAAATGCCAGTAAATCTTGGACAATATGTTACCGTATTCCAAGCAAAAAATTTCGGCAATACAACAATGCGCATAAAGATCAGTAGAACGTAAGTAGATACAACGAAAGAACATTTTTATTTACTCCGCCAGTATTGCGGCCCCTAAGACAACCAGTTCCCATTAAATCAGGCTGAAGGGAAAACCTTTGGGGGCACTAAATTCCACAGTCTAAATTACTTCCCTTGAAACACCCATGGAAAGTTAGTACTTAGCCATCAAGCCTGGTTCTTCCCTATCTAGACACACTAGCATGAACAAAGTTGGGGCTTCTCAATATTTATTAAATGTTTGCATCTTTACAAGAGCATATTCAAAACACATAAGAATAATAACGATTGCTTTGCTACTACCAAAATAGCCCACCAGCATAAAAATAATCGACCCAAAAGTTTTAATATAAAAGCAGTACCCCAGAAATGCATCCATTACACCTAGTAGACTAAGATGCATTTTATTTTTAGGTTAAAATTAGTACAAACTTAAATTCAGCTAGCATTTACAATACATGTGTTACGCTTTTAGATACGATGAATAACCGAGTGGGTATCTCACCTTACCAGAAATAAAATCGTTTGACTGGTAATTTATCAATAAATTAGGCATTTCCGATTCATTGGCTAAATTTTCAATAATCTGGAGCACATCCAGTTCGTTATAAAGTTTTTTTGTTCGGTCATACGTATCTATCTTTGCCACGGTATGGCATATAAATGGGTGTAACTTAAAAAAACACCCATTTTAACCATTTTTTCTGTCAGAATTGACCCTTTGAAATGCACGGAGTAATTATTAATATTCAACGTAGTGGAACCACTTACATAGGTGCTTAAGTTACATACAAGCATTAACCTTATTAAAATTATTTTAATTATTGTTCTCCTTGACACTGTCATGTTACAAATCTATGTTACTGTACGTCAGTTTAGGGAAGATTATTTCGCATTTAAGAATAACACGTTGCTAAAAAAAATAACCATTGCCATTTTACCATATACGTGTATCATTTTTGCTTACAAAACCAGGACCAAAAATATTGTCCAGTTTTATGCGCCAAAAACACAGTTATGTTTACTGACCCGAAAAAAGCCTGCCATTCAATCTTGTTGGCGTTAGCTTTGAGAACAAAAATATATTCAAAGCAGTACTCGGAGCGTTTTAGAAAGGACAAAAGGCTTTTGTGTGTCGTTTTATTACTTTGAATTAGATTTGGTTCTGAATTAAAACAAGAGACTAAGGAATGGTGTAAATTCAGTACCAACTTCGGCTCCGAAGACAGTTAGAATCCAGAAATTGGCCAAGAAGGTGCTAGCATCAGCTTTTTGGGATAAAAAAGAAATTTTGTGCATGGATTTCCCCCCCAAATGGTAAAACAATAAACTCATATTATTATCGTAACCTTTTGGACTAGCTAGATTTAAAAATGTAATAAAAAAAACTGATTTATAGAAAAATAACATTGTTTACCAAGACAAGGCACCCTCTCACACAGCCCAAAAACCTTTGGAAAGATCAGTGAATGTTAATACGAATTTTCGCAAATTCCACCCTATAGGTCGGATTTAGCTCCTTCGATTTTTATCCAACGAAGAGGTAATAGCAGCTGTGGAAGCGTATTTCTACATTCTTCCGGATTCTCACATCAGGAATGAAATCCCTTAATTATAAGAATACTGCAATAAGTGTATTGAAGTTCAGGGAGATCATAATGAATAATAAAATGTACTTTAAACCATAAAATTTTGTTTCTCTTATCATTTGGCAAAACTTATTGAAAAACCTGGTACATGGTCCATAGAACAAAAGTATGGCGATAGATCAGATTAAGTGCATACGTGGGTAAACTACGACAATAGTAAAAAAATTGTTTGTTGACCTGATTTAACGATTTAAGAGTAAAATATAAAATGGCAGCCGCGACCAAACTGAAAGTTGATGCATATAAAGCCTTTTAAGGAAAAATAGGAAAGACTATAACTAGATAGTGACAGTAAAATCCATTGTATAACTGCCGATTTAAATAATTTGATGAAATTGTTAGGCTCGAGTGCCTGACATATTGGGAAATTTTTAAATTGGGTAAAATGTAGGTGTATGTGAGAGTAGCCATCGTGACTGCGTTTTTTTTTAAGGAAGACCCATTTTAATGTAATATTTACTCGAAAACTGCAAGTAAAGTAGGTAGCAAGGCTTTTAAAATAATTTTAGAAAGTTAAAGCTGTGTCAAACTTCAAACGTAAACAGTATTTTTGATAGTACTTCTTTGATTTATTTGAGGTGTGTTTAGTTCTGCATTTTAGTTTTTATTCTTGTTGTTTTTTACTTTATTCGCAATAAGATAAGATCTTCACGATATGGGGTGTCGTCTGATTGTCGGCCTGTTTGTTAATTTCAGACTAAGAGATGGGATAAAAGTGGTAAAGGTTGATATTTTATGTAATATTTTTAATTTATTTTATTTTTATATGTATAGATCCAGTCTATTGCAAAGTGGGAAGAGAGTAAATAATTTATTAGATCGGTTTTAAATAATCGTACATCTTTTTTATTGTTTCGGATAATCACTAAACTTGGCTTTTTTAAAATCTATATTTTTATAAAGCAAAAAGTTGGCCCTGGATTTCACATTTATCTTTCTGGTCAGATTTAGAAAAACTTTTCCAGTTTTTTTTAAGCAGTCCATCTTACGATGAAATGAAGGTAAAGAAGGAAAAGTAAACTTAAAGTCTGTTCCAGTAGTTTAATAAAGTAAAGGATATGTTTCGGAAGTAAAGACTTTAATCATTAGTAGTATGCAATCTTATAAGAAGAACATAGTTGCCATAACCATATGCAAAAAAGAGAAACTTTTGGAACAGAATGAAAGTACTTTATGCAATTATATTTATGAAGCTTCTTAACTGAAGTAAAGTTAAAGTATTTCTGGAAATAATATTTGTACTTTATTGGGCATTAAAATGTGTCAAAATAGGATCATTGTTTAGAGTAAGTCTAACTTTATTTTGCAAAATGACGATCATTTTGCACATTTGCTCTAGTTTTCTGGCAAAACAGCTCCTCTAGCAAAAAATGTTCAAGGCATAAAAAATATTTTAAATACATCCAGTAAATGCATAAAAAAATCTGGGTTGTCAAGATTATGATGATACACAAAATCAGAAGCGGATCTCTATATCATTAAAAAAGTTTATTTTATAGTGTCTGTTTATAAATAAAAACATCAAAATTTTTGACGATCTCAACCAAGTAAACGAAGCAGGCGCGTGCGGTGAAATTTGAAAGAAGGAAAGCAATTTATAAAAACTCACCTATTTATAATGTGTTCTTAATATCGTAAATCTTCTTTATGTTTGGAATAATAATAAACTGACTATTTTTTAAAATTTTTGATGCTACAATTTTGGTCGGTTGATGAATCTAGGAGAAGCATTGCTTCCCTTGCTTCCATGAACCGCACTCCACTGAAACGAAGCAATTTCAAATACAAGTAAATTGGCTTAAATCAACCTATTTTGACGCCAAGAGTCCAAAATTTTCTACATGTATTTTCCGGACACCTTGTATTTGCTATCTACTAGCACTAGCTGGCTTAAAAAGTAATTTCTTCTGTTTTAAAAAGAATTATTTTGCTGTGTAATTCCCTAAGCAATTTAGATCGATAACACAGGTCTACAAAAAAAAGTGGTGTGCGCTTGGTCTCAGACTAAGATTTTTTGGCGTATTTTTTTTTTCGCTGAACACGAATCTAAAGTCAAAATTGGGGGTCAAACAGCAAAAAATCGAGAAAAACTCAAAAAACCGACACGGCACATTTACCGACAGAAACCTGCTACCACAGAATGTTTGGACTACGACTATGTAAACTATAGAGATCGAAAAATTTCATAAAACAAAAAATAGAGCTTTCCAAATTGTCTATATAAAAAGTTATATAAACATGATAAAGGAGATATAAACGAAAATGTAATTTTGACAAAAAATGCGGTCCAAAATAGGGAAAAAAAATATTTTTTTATTATTGTGATGTTTTTTTTATTATAAATAATTAATTTTATTCATTTGAATCTCAAATTACTAAAATTTGCCAAAAAAAATCCAAAAATTAAAAAAAATATTTTCAAATTTGTTTGAAATTGACCTTGAAATCCTAAAAATTTGGTTTTTTGACTATAACTCGAAAAATTTTGCATTTCTGACAAAAGGTTATATAACTTAAGGGTCTTGTAAAAATACATAGTTTATGTCATATAAAGTTTCGTGTATCTTTTATAGTTTTTGAAATGTTGACGTTTTAAATTTAAAAAAATCGTGAATATCTGAAATTACGCCTTTACTTGATTTTTTACTGTTTGACCCCCAATTTTGACTTCTGGTTCGTGTTCAGCGGAAAAAAATACGCCAGAAAATCTTAGTCCGACACCCAGCACACAACTTTTTTTGTGTAGGCTGTTAAAATATAAGATTTTTTATATGTAAAGCCTGAACTTTAAGAAATCCTTTTTTTTTATCAAAATTTCTGCCAATTTCAAATTTGAATGTATAAAATACCTCATTTTATTAATCTGTTTTTTGCTTTTAGCAATGTATTGTAATTTTAATATTGTGCATTTTTACCACTAAAATATTGTATTTAGTGATTTGGTTAGGATTGCAAGCAAACTGACAATGTTATATTGACATTAAAATGAAAATAACGGTCAAGTCATTTATTTTTTATTAATTTAAGTTTCTGACTGTCAAAAAAAGCATCAGCCTATAATCTGCTAATTTTCGATTGAGTAAAACATCTGAACCAAAAATGTGTTGCATTGGTTGAAAAAAATCAGTTCCTAAAGTGAGTAACCATGCTACTTACTAGGTGTTTTATCTCCGTCGAAATTAGACAGATTGTAATTAATAAGATGGAAACTACACTTTCGCAGATGACTTTGATGTCAATGACTGTGACAATATTGGCACTGAAGAAGAACTTTAGTTGACCAATCCAATTGGTTATTTTATTAACGGCTGTCTGTTTTTTTTTATTTTTAGTTCATTTTAGAAGCCTGTATACTATTTTGGTTAAAGTTCGCAATTTTTTTCTGTTTAAATATTTTGTTCACTTGCCTGATGCTTTTATATTTACAGCAAAGGTAAGGTAATAAAAAATTATTCATAAATGACCAAAAATGATACAAATAAGACTCATGTGTCACATAAAATAAACGACCGTGATTTTACAACTCTAGATTTGGTATTCTCATTATTTTTCCACTAAAAATAAAAACTCATAAAAATACCCACTGTCATGGCAGAAAATCTAATATAGTTCTTTAGCTTAAAATCTATATAAATTTTGATAAAAATTAGAGATAAAAAATAGGATAAAAGACAAAAAAAGTTAAGCTCTGCATTAAAACATGGAACATTTTTGAAGGCATTTAAATTAAATTGAATACATTACGTTCTGTTTTTAAATTGAATACATTACGTTCTGGTTTTAGGTATAGATTCCAAAATGATATTAAACAATTTAACACTTTGGAGTATTTACAGATTAAAGGTGAAGAAATACTTTTGGCTTGTAAAGTTTTTTTAAAGCTACTGTTGCTAAATATTTAATGTGTTTGTGCCGATTAAGGTAATTTCGGAAAGTAACGTCAACAAGGTTAAATGACTTTATTCTGCAAAACTTGGTCGTTCATAAGTAAGGAAAAGTATTGACAGAACTTTTTCGCAACAACAAACATTACTGTGTTTTAAGGCATTAAAATGGAGATTGTGCAACAATATCAATATCATATAAAGGTCCTGTAAAAGAGATATCCAAAAAACTTTAAAAATCTAGATCCAGCCTTAAAAATGTGATTATAAACTGTTTCTTTAGATCCACCCGTTTCAAAAACTAATTAAAAGTGGGTTTTGTAAATACTCTTTGTAAACTAAGTTTAAGTTTGCTTTGTGTGCCACCAAAAGTTTTATGCCGTTGCACTTTTACATTGATATTTGAAAGTGTCAGAAATCATTATTTATGAGGAAAGGTCTCTCAACGTGCTTAAGAAATGTCAGTTAAAAAGTGATTTTAAATTTTAATACTCTTCTTTTCCTTCGGCTAGTAATAATAAATTAAATTATGTATGTACGTTCAACTAAATTGAATATTGTTACAATCGTTATTTCTATCAGAATAGGACTGGCTCAAAAAATATATTGGGTATATTGTCAGGTTTTTGATTATTATTAATGCAATGCAACTGAATTTTCCAAAGTGTGTATAGAGGCGGGTGTATTAAAGGCAAATTGTAACATCCTTAAGGCCAGGCTGTGCTTTTAGGATTACCAGAATGTAAACCCTTAAGGTACACATTAAAGGTTTTTACGCTAGAGGCCAATAAAACAGCATATCGTCGGAATTGCAAATCTTCATTTTTCGTATCTGTATAAAGTTAGATACGAAAAAATAGTACACAAATGAATTACTGTACTACCTTAGCACAAACAAAAAATACTAATAAAATAAGTAGTCCTCGGCATAAGGGCGATCGATATGAAAAAGTATGCAATAAAATAATACGTGACTAAAACCGGAATGATATAATAATAATGAATAGTGCTGTGCGTGCGAATGACTAAAACGCGTACCCATTATTTTAAATTCTTAATTAGTTTTATTTCCTCAGTATTAAAAGAACGACCCTAAGTAATGTATTTTTCTTGTCATTTTGAAAGAAAACGAGTCAAAGAAAATATATCCAATAAAGATTGTCTTTTTCCTGAACGAGATTTTATTTTATGGTTAGAGAAGTTATATATACAGAGTGTCCATTTAAAAATGCTCAATGGAAATTTCTCGAAAAATGGTTTTGAAATTGTAATTTAGCGTAAATGTTATACAAGTAGAGGGAACTAGAACCACCATACTTTAGTTAAGGAAAGAGTCACTCCCTAGACGCTCCCCAAATCAAAGATCTCATTAAGTAGTGGTAGTAGGATCCCTCCGCACAAGACTTTTTTATTTAATGTAGGGGGTAAAAACATATTTTAAGTAAAACAAACTGTATTTTACCAAAATGCAATTTTATTTTATTAGATGCTCAGAAGGCATTCCACTTTGGAGTAAGGGGTTTTCGACTCCCGACTCTATGATACACCCTACATATTCGAGATCCACATACGATATGTCACTGCGAACAAAAAAGGTACTATAAAATTTTTCGATATCTGCATACGATCGTAGCAGAAAGGTAGCTGTCAAATTTTGATATCTGTGACATTTTGTTAAGAAGCTTAGTAGTTTGTTTTTTTTTAATTTTAATGACAATTTGGTCAGTTTCTCCTGTCGTTTACGCAATGTTTTATTGGAGAATAAAATTCTATTTTTAGAGAAATATTCAAATGAAATTTGAAAATATATATATATATTTATATATATATATATATATATATATATATATATATATATATATATATATATATATATATATATATATATATATATATATTATACTTTTATTTAGAAGAACATTTAATAAAATCAAATAGCCTTGTAATAAAATACAGTTTATTCTACCCAAATTATGTTTTTTTAACCCTTGTAATAAATAAATAAAAATCTTATGCAGATAGATACTACTCAAAAAGACCTTCGATTTGGCGTATCAGAAAATGGATGATACCATTTGAAATTTTAAAGTTACAGTATGGGCCCCTAGGGGGTGAGTTACCTCTTAAGTAATTTATAGTAATTCTAGTTTATCTTACTTATATAAAATTTGTTTCAAAAAACACTTTTTAGCTGTTAAATTTTTTCAGATATTTGGTAATGAACGTTTTGAACTATACTAAAGCCATGTATATATATATATATATATATATATATATATATATATATATATATATATATATATATATATATATATATATATATAGGTGTAAAAAGTATGATGCTCATGATTTTAATGGGCGATAGAGGCTCAAAATAAGTCGAAAAGCCAAGAACATATGAGTCAAAAGTTAATTGTTTTCGAAATATGCCCTTTTCAAGTTTAAAAAACATGGCAACACCGCGTCTGTTTCGTCGAAGCGGCGGGTCTCCACTTCGAACGTTGTTGTGAGTTTTTTGCACTGTTTACACTTTTTTTTAAGGAGATGTTCATTCATTTACATACAAATAATAAAAATTACTTCCTGCACCTTATTTTAATATTAAATTTAAGTAAAAGACAATCAATAATTGTTTGGTTTTTATTTGTAATTAAAAAATACTTGTACTCACCATAAGAATAGGCTTAATATCCATTTTAGGAACACAACTAATTATGCTTTAAAACAACACTTTTTTGTTTTGCTTAAAGAATAAGATTTCTCGGTCGCACACATTCCGTTTTCATCAGTCTTTAGTAGGTACACTTGCAATACGTTTGTCTTGAATTTAAAACATACCGGCATATTTTTCCCGATTCAAAAACAAACAAAAATATCGTGGCCGGATCGGGAAGTTTCTTTGTGCGACTGACTTCGCACAAAGGTATCGCTCTGTTGCCAATTGTTTTTTCAATTTTTAACTGGGAGAACAATTGTTAAAAAATCATTAATTTTTTTTTATTTGTAGACTAAAACATTTAAAATTAAGTTTATTTTATTATCAAATGAATCTACTGATAAGCGATTAAGACAAAAGTTTCCAGTTGTTACGGTTTACAGAAATAACTGCTTTCAAAGTGCATGACTTTAACATCGTTTAGAAAAAAATCTGTCAAGTTTTGACATATATGTCATATAAACTTTTCGACTTATTTTGAGCTCCACTGTCGCCCATTAAAATGATGAGCATCATACTTTTTACACCCTGTATATATATATATATATATATATACACGGAAATTTTTAATTTGACCGCTTTTTACAGAAATTAAATATTCCTTTTCGTTTTCGAGATATTGGCGAGCGGATTTTTAACTAAAAAACCCTGTATATATGATACTACCACTCAAACTACGGCATGCGTTGTGTTATTTATTTAAAACTGTAAAATAAAGAAGATAAAAATGATTGTCTTTATTATCAGGATCAGTCCAAACAGCAAACCGCAACGAAACCAAAAAAAAAATATTGGTATTTATAATAAAATAATTTTTAACACTAACCAACAATATTTGAGCTTGCCTTAAAGCCTATTTTATAAAGAGGATGGTTACTACAAAAAAAAAACAATTACTGAAAATATCAATTTTTAAGAAACACATTGGAATTCTTAACTCCGTCCTAATTATCAATCACATTTTCGGAAAATAAAAAAAACAATAATTTTATGGTATCTCTCCCAGAAAATAAATTAATAGCACCCAGCTATCTATCTATAAGTTGAACTTTGAATCTAACCTTTTTGTAAAGCTTTAAGACATCATTTTTTAGTTTTCTATCTTTTGCCGTAACTTGTTTTTTTTTCTGCTTTAAATTTGCGACCCTAGAGGTCAGCTGATATCAGGTAACACCTTTTGAACTGAACTGGCGACAATACCTCGATTTAATCTTAAGGGTCTTAATCTTTTTGACAGGATAATAGAACCAAGATTTCTCTTGTTGGGAAATAAAATCACTACATATAGTGTCAACGACCGTAGTTTTACAAAAATAATTCTAAAAAAGAAACATTGATGTGCCCTCAAAAGCTAAGTCGATTGTATTTTGCAAGCTGGCCTTTGTCGCGTTGAAGCACGCTTCCCGTGAGATCAGCATAGTACATGGGTGACCGCCAGTGAACACCGTTTGTTGTTGGGTATGTTATGACATTAGCCAGGCACCAGTAGGGGGTAGTTCAGAGGTAGTTATTATCTGTATAACGTCCGTGATGTCGAAAAAGTGACGTGAAATATAATATTTGCATATTTCGCTACTTGGAAAACGTTGACGGAACCTGGGGAAAAATGGGTTAAACATCTAAAAACCCGGCACCTACGGTACCTAGTACTTAGGCTTAAACCTTCGTGGGCTGTCATAAAGATAAAAAAAAGGTTATTTTGTTATATTATCTCTATACTTACTTATTCCTACTGGCATTGTGGTGATTGTTTTATTGAAGTCCGTTGCATAAAAAGTCGTCTTAAATAATCTTTAGTAGGGTATTTTGTAATTCCTATCATTTCCTGAAAAGAAAATGTTGCATTAAAAAATTGCTTTTGCATAACATTTCTTGGAAATTTATTAATGGTCAAGAAAACCAGTACACAATGGTTATTAACAAAATGTGTCATCTATAAGAATAAAAATTTTATATACAGCGAAGCCAGGGACATTTTTAGAAAGAGTTTTGGCAACGAGTATAAAATAAATAGTTGAAATAAAAGATATCTTGCGTATACCTTTGACGACATATGTACATAGCAGTCCAAACAACCTGACATTGACCTGTCAAAAAATGTAAAAACTTTTTGGATGTACCTGAGCAAAAAAACAATAAAATGTAAAAGAAATGTATGGTTTATAGCAGCGGGACTTTTACTATAAACTTTTTTGTCTTGTAGACACCTTGCCATGTTTTTCGGTTTTGGGTGGATTCCCTGCTTACCTAATAATAAATTCATTCACTTTAAATATGTCAGCTGATATAGATTAAAATTTTTGGACCCATTTTAAGTCGTCGCTGACCCCTGGGGTCGATATAGATATTGGGCGCCCGCTGAATTTGTTTTCAAGGGGACAAAATAAAAACTTGCCAGTAGTACTCAATAGGCGCGTATTGAAGTTGATTATACGCAAGTTCAATATACGCAACTATTGAGTACAAGTGGCAAGTTTTTTATTTTTTTATCTTAATAATTTTAAACTCTTTGTATGCACCTTTATTTAAAAATATAAATTTAAAAGACTAAGTATTGTGAAAAATATTTAAAAAATATCTTAATCTCAGGGAGGGGGCAAGGCCCTCCCTGGCCCACCTTTGCGATCGCCCAAAGTTATAGACCATTTAAAGTATCATTGGTTGATAGCATCTAAGGTTTTTGAAAAACGAGAAAAATATCCTCGAAATAATTATCAGTGCTGATGATCAATTGCTGATATCTCAAAATTAGCTTTGGAACACCCTGTATAGGCAATAAATACATATCTAAACCCATTGTTTTGATGGGAGATAATTTGACTTCTAAACGGTGACTCAGATAATACACAACGCATGTTCAAAGGTGTAGGATTGGTGATATCCGTTTAAAACGATTGAAATAATTGGTTCGCTCCCTAAAATATTTGTGTTACGAATAGACAATGGGTAAGTTTAGCAATTTCCCGTCTATTGAACCGTTAACGATAAATTTGGTAAAAGTCAAAATCAGAATAAAAAGTATTTGACCGAAAGAACTGCAGTAGTGATGGATTATTTGTTTTTCGACATAGGCAAAAAAAAAGTAAAAAAAAAATTTAGACTGTTAATTAATGAAATTGAGGCCAAATTTTTGGAGGTTATTTCTTAATAAGTTTATGTTCTTCCAAATATTTTTTTAAATAGAAAACTGATAAATTTTACCTTGCAAACAACTAAAGGAAGATACATGTGTCTATAATTAGAATGAAGAGTTTTAAACCCTTTTAGAGATTTGATTGGACATGGGTAGCCCTTTACCTGTCAAAAGTAAACGCCTTTGTCATAAGATATCACAATAATAATTATTTCGTGTTCTACTCGGTGAAATAATTTGAACCAAAATTTTTAAAAATTTTTGAAAATATCAGGTGAGCCATATTGCAACCAGTAGGCGTGGGAACAAAGGGGTGGTTAGTTATTAGGGTCATATTTTTTTTTCGCCGAGTGTATTTTTGCTATCTTTTAAACCAATTATGTTTCTTTAAACAATTTTACGTAAAAAAGGTTCCCTTGGTATAAAGTCGTATAGTCGACGGTTTTCGAGATAAACGGACTTAAAAGGACGACTGCAGTGCGTAAATACAGTAAATTTAAAAATTGAAAATTGAATTTAAAAATGTACCCAATGTAGTAGGTACCAGTAAATTCAATTTTCTTTTTGGCAATTGGTGTAAAAAAATAACTAAAAATAGTATTTATGCATCTTCTTATTTTTATTACATAGCCTGTTACTGTATTTACGCACTGCAGTCGTCCTTTTAAGTCCATTTTTCTCGAAAACAGTAGACTATACCACTTTATACCAAGGGAACCTTGTTTACGTAAAAATTTTCAAAGAAACATAATTTATTTAAAAGCTGGCGAAACTACACTCGGCGAAAAAAAATATGACCTTAAATAACTAACCAACCCTTTGTTTTCACGCCACTGGTTGTAATTTGGGTCACCTGATATTTTCAAAAAGTGACATTCAATCACTCTAATTTATACGTAAAAGTTAATTTCTGTATTGTAAGTAGATCCTAATAAATGAAATAAAAACCACTTTTATGACACCATCTTCAAGGGCCTGTAGCTCCCTCTGGAAGCATTTTCGGACCTATGTTAATATGAACTTTTTTTCATATCTTGTTATCTAGAATCGTACCTTAAAATTTTTTATCGTCATTTCCGGACACCCTGTATACAAAAAGTAAATGATTATCCATAAATTTATGTCCCTATTAAAACAAACATATTATGTCGATCACTGATGTTTTCTTTTTTTCTAAGTAGAAGGGCTAACGTACCCCTTTCTGTTTCATTTTTTATCCACTATTTTATCTTTTGTGAGTTTCCTCGATTTTTCACATTTTTCTTCCATAAATGTAAAACCCCAAAATAACAAAGCTTTGCACTACCCAGAAGAAAAATACCTTTTTATCTACCTATACTGGAGATAATTTGAACAAAACAAAACATTTCTTTCTATTCTTAAAATTTTCAACCTTAGCAGATTATGATATAATTAAACACAAATTAATGTATTATTACCAAAATTTTGAAGATAATTTTCGCCATTAATTAAAACGGCTTTAAGAGAATACTTAAAGCGTTTGATCTGCTTGAGTAAATATTATTTTGGGCATTTTATAAAAAACAAAAAAGAAAAGTTGAAAGGGGAAAATTAACGAAATGAAGAGTAAAATTTGGCAGAAAAGTGTTTTAAAAAGAGTTTGGCTGTTCTTTTAAAGGTAGAATTTATTTCGTCTTCAAAGGTTAGGGGTAAATAAAAATTTGCAGAAATGGTGATTGGTGTGTTTGGCAAAGGACCAAAAAGATTTGGGTGTATACTAGTTCGCTCCGATGGTCAGAATATCACTCATTTGAATAAAAAGGTCGGGGGCGAGTTCGCTCCGGGTTAAAAATTCTTAGAAGTAATTTATTTTACATTTAATGTAAAAAAAGCAAATCATGGATCTTTTCTACCGCATTTTTACGTCTGATATATATTTGGGGAAAATAAAAAGCCGCTTTGCTAACCAGAACTAACCATGACCGACTAGAACTTAGGGCTTTTGAATTTGTCTAAATTATCCCTACATGGAAGTTAACAAAATTTTTATAATTTTTAATATGGTAGAAGTTATATTTTTTTAAAATGTATAATTATTTATTCCCCAAGTTTTTCTAATACGTTGTTAAAATTTTGTTTATAACTTCTACAAATAATTTAGATAAATTCAAAAGACCTAACTTCTAGTCGGTCTTGGTAGTTCTGGTTAGCAAAGCGGCTATTTATTTTCCCCAATTATATTTCAGACGTATTAAAAAGACCCTAAATTATTACATTAAAATGTAATTTTTTAGCCGAGTCCCTGCATAATAAAGCGTTTCATGTAAAATGTATTTCTTATAGGTTTATGCCAAAATAAAAAAATCGTATTATATATAAGCGTTATTCACGATGCCTATTATCATTCTTGAGTTTCTTAGAAAGGCGGGAGCGAACTAGCATATAGCCTCGGGAGCGAATTAGGTAGCAAATGGAATGGGTACCTGTCTGCGGGAGCGAATTAGTGTGCACCGAAGATTTAGTGCCATTAATTTTTGGCCCCTGAGACAGTTTGTTTGATTGATTTCCTGCTTCGGTTTTAAAGAAGGGGGAAATTTTGCAAATATTTTCTGCCAACTTGGATTTTTAGAGGTATATCAAAAGATTTCAAATGCGTGCTTGTGAACGAACCTTATTAAATCAGTTCTTTGGAAATTAAAGAAATTAATCATTACTGATTTTTACTTTCTTTAAAATTGGGATTGTCGATATTTTATTGACACACTAGTGATAAAAAACATTAAATTGCAAAAGAAGTTCCAGAAAATCTGTATCGATTTTTACCATGGTTTAAATATTTTAAGAAGACCATCCCAAAACTAACGTTGTTACGTATTGTGTTAGTATAATAATAGACCACTGATGACTTTTTAATCGTCAAATATTTATACCAACTTTAAAGTTTCAGTGTTACGCCCTTTTTAATTAAAGATGCAAAGGCCATCCCACACTATATAATAGGTAAACAGTTCCATTAAGATCAGTATGCGCTCCTTACCCAAACAAGTATTCTTTTCTTGGTAGCAATGGCAGAGTTCTTTTTTACTAATGCGTGTAACAATATATTTCTCGTTTATTATTGGTAACTAAAGATTTATTTTATATAAAATACAAGAAAGGTTTAAATATAAAACCGAATTTGGCTGTATTTTTTTATTTTCCTAGGATAAGTATTTATTTTAACATTATTTCATCACTTATTTACTCTTTAAGTTTATGCAGTTTAGCCTTCGTTTTGGGAGTTCATAATGCCACTTTTGTAGAATGTTTCTGGTTGGGCGCAAAGCTACTCATGCGCAAACTCAGCAACGTCGTCATAATTTTACCGCCCAATACCTCTTTCAGCAGCCCAAAAACATACAAATCACATGGTGAAAAATTAGGACGGATGTGTCTATCAAAATTTGTTGTCAGTTGGCAGTTTAAGGTTGGGCGTTATCGTGCAGCGAATGACCATCTTGATTTAACGGTTTCTTCCCTTTAAACAAAATAAGAATTTAACTTTTTGAGGCGTTAGTTGTACGTCATAATCTAAAAAAACTGGTCAAAAGAACACCCTCGCTGTCCCAAAAGACAGAGCGACTGCGATGTTATGCAAAGTTTCTAGGTACCCAAAGAATATTAGAACGAAATAGGAGCTAGGGCTGCTATTCGTCTGGTTCTGAACATATTTGAACCCCCCTCGTATGTAAAATTACTAAAAATAAAAAATGAACATACAGGTTAATTTAAATTAAAGCTAACATGTATAAATATACAAGGTATTTCCAAACTAATTTCTATTAACATAAGGGTAAAATCGCTATGTTACTAGAAGCACAAAAATCTCTTAATAAATGTTAAAACCGTAATATTTACTTTTTAACACCTTTAGATGTGATCCATAAAATGGTATCTAGGAACTAAAACGGGAAATATTTTTACTACCCTCGCATAAAGGAGTTATGCAGTCGTAAAAAACACCATTAAAGATTTTTGGGGCTTTTAAATTACCATACACATGATTTCCCATTTCGCTTGGTTTGTGTTTCAGTGCCAATTAAATGAAAATCAAAATGCCGGGCATTGTTAGAACGTATAATATAAAAATCACTAAAGCCTTTTTTGCCTTATCTTTAAAACGGTTTAATATTTTGCGTGACGTATCTAAAACATACAATAAATTTTTAGTTGCACTAAAAAATTGTTTAGTAAATAAAGAGAAATTATTTTAGTTTAAGCAGAGTTAGTCAAACAATAAAATAAGCATACGGATAAACAATGAGTTAAAGAAAAAACTTTAATTTTTAAGAAAATTGTTGCAGTCAAGATTCAAGTATGTCTTTGAAAGTCAAGGATTATTCGTATCATTAGACATGTACTTAATCATTTATAAATACTATCCATATATTCAAAGATAATTTTTAGTACTATTTGCTAGTTAAGAAATAAAAAAGGAACAATATATTTATATACAATCATATTTTACACTATAAGTAATATTTTATATGAACAAAAATAATACTAAACAATAACCGTCAACAAAACTCTCTTTTAAAGGCACATAAATAATAAATTTGCAACCTTTCCACTCTTTAGACTTAGAGTCTAGATTTTGTAAATAGCACAAGTTTTATAAGGCACTCTATAGGTCTGTTTGCTATTCAGAAATAGTGTAAACTATTTTACATTTTTTTTACGTAAGCGCTCTTATGAAAGGTGTATTTTAGGATTACGTGGGTAAAAAAAGTGTAAAATATTTCTGAATAACAAACAAACCTTATATGTGATTTGTGGACAAAAATAATAATTTAATATCATTAACTTCAAATAATGTTCTTTCTTAAAAAATAAATTTTTACTAAAATATAAAATGCTTAGTTCGGGCAGCCTAGCAATAAAGATTCCGAGATCAAGTTCTGTTATACCGATCGAAGCACTTTAAAAATTCAATGCCCACATGCTCTGCAAGTTAATGCACAGAATGTTTAATTTTTTAACCAACCAAATCGATAGCCGACTGTTTTCCGAGACAATAATTTTCTTTTGTTGACACTCAGTGAACCCTTTCCTCGAATCACCTTGAAATTTCGACAGTGTTGGCATAAATATAATAATATATGATGATACCGTTAAACATTGTTACAACTGTGTATTTTTTTTAAAGGAAACGTTAGTTTTAAATTTTATTGAAAGGTTGGTTTGTTGTAAATTACGCAGCGTTTGACGAATGCGACAGACGCAGTGTGCACTTGTTATTTTTGAAATGTCTGTCGCGCACGCGAACTATACTAAAAATGAAATCGTTTTCTCCTATAAATGGGGGTTTTTCAGCACAAATTAAATAAATATTTTATGGTAAGCATTGTTTAACCTATATATTTTAAACATTATTTCCTCTACCGTTCAGGGGCTGCCTTAAAACAACCGCAGCGTATACGGAAGACGAAGAAACATCATTAGGTTATACAATATTTTTTCCTATGCCCTACTCGAGTAATACTAATCTATTTTAACAGTCCGACACTGCTGGTTATCACTGTGTAAAACTACAATAACATCACGATTATCCATCTTCTGGCAGCTAAGTATACTATCAAAGTCTTGTGAGGAGGAAGGTGCAAACAAATTTCAAATTAAAGTGGAGTTATCTTCAAAGAAGTAACCCTTCAGCAACTTAAATAAGCTCAGCTAGTTTTATACGTACGTATGTCAATCATTACCGAGCCAGAGACCGAGCTACCACTAGTTCTTTGCTATACCGCCAATCTAGACCCTACTTGCCCCACTCTTTGCTGGGTAATGTAAGCGCGCAAACACGCAAGACTCGGATAAAAGGAAGCGCCCTATGGTTTGTCATTAAGGTGTAATTACATTTCTTTCAGGAATCAACAAGAAAAAATGCGAGACATTCGTTTCTAGTTTCTATATCCTTTAATCAAATTGACTGTTCTTGGTTTATCGCAAAACCAATCTATACTGCGCGAGGTACCGGAGCGAAACACCTATGATGCCGACTAAAAATAAAAACCGACTGAGTGTTGCCTGGCCCTGCATCGTCATCACGCATCGTGACACAGGGGTCTAGGCAAGTTTATACAAGAAGAGATTTGATGCGCACATCGGATGCGCGAGGAAGCTTCGCGCAATGTAATTCCGCCTTTAGATTATGGACCAAACATACCATTGAGAGATAGTTTCTTGCTCTTGAAAGCTTTGGTTATTTTTTTCATTATATTGAATATCAGAGATCACAATAGGCGAGAGGATTGAAAAAATATTAGCAAAAAGACAGAATGGCAGTAGTACAGACTTTATACTCTTTTTTCATAACAATGGCAACCTTCTTATATATTATATTTATGGCTAAAACTCCCCGATTTAAAACCATGTCTGCAGACAGTCATTATTCATTAATAATTTTTGTTTGAAGTATTACAAAAAAACTATGAAAATAGTTAAGAAAATTATTTTCGCCATAGTCACGCTATGTCGCAATATTACTACAGACTGCAACAAAAAAACTAAAGAAAAGCTAATAACTATATTTTACAATAAAAAAGTTCGGGCAGCAATATTTTAAAAACAATTGAAATAAGAAATATGGTATCTTATATAAAAATTGACCAGAATTTTTTATAAAAATTATTTTAAAATATTGGGTAATAGATATTTTTCATATCGATTTTCAATTTTTAATTAAGTACCTAATTCTATTAAGGATGCACTTTCCTAGGATAGAATTGCAGTTGCCCTTATTAGGCTGCTCAAAGCTTTACCATTTAATAGTAAAAAAAACGATTTCATAGTTTAAAATCACCATGAACCTAAATACACACACTACTATTAATAAAGTAAATGCACGTCCATTATGCACACAGTTTTCTGAAACCCAAAACTAAGAACATTGAACTGCACGATATTTAATTTTTTCCATTATAAAGAAATACTGTTACACTAACCACAACTTTAAACAGCTCTAAATATACAAATGAGTTGACAGATCTATGAAACTTCACATATTTTCATAAAAAAACTACCATTTTTAGAAAAGTAAAACGACCAGCCTAATAGCGGCACCTTGTATCCAACCACAAAACCTATTGATCAACCTATTAAACAAGGTTTTCTGAAGTGCCTTGTTGACGGTTATTTGTAGTACATACTTCTAAATATGTTTTTAAAATATCTGTAGCGCTATATTCATGACTTACCCTTCTAGATATTGTATTTATTTTATAATTTACCCTAAGTGATGTTTTTTTTTGAGCTACTGACTTTTGTAGGCAAACGCGTTTCAGCACAAGAGATTTTACACATGAAAAAAAACACCCTTAATGGTTCTGTGTAATAATTCGTACCAATTTGATTTAAAATTATAGGTAGTTCATAACAATCATAACATAGCTAAATAAATGTAATAAGATACTTGTATATTGTATTATTTTAATAAAAAGCGAATTAAAATTGTAAATAAATGATGTAATATTCCTTATATGTATTTATAGTATTGTTTCTATTAAAAGCCAGTTACCTTGCTTTTTTGCAGAAATTAATGACCTGGTAAACATCTATCTGAAAAAATAGTCTGTATGATGTGTATCATAAACGTCGCTTTCTAACGATTGTAAAGTTAAATTAATTTAATGCACAAGAAAAATGGACGATTTATAAAACCATATTTGTCAGTAATTTTTAGGGTTTATTCAATACCAATTAAAATTAACTACTGATATCTGGCTTAGGTGGTGTAATATACTAATTGACAAAGAAAGGTAAATACCTAGTATTTATAAACTTATTTTATTATTTTTAAGCGTATTTATTTGCAATCCAGTTAAAAATTATTAAATTTTAAGCCTTATATACGACCTAAGCCGAATTTACATTTACGAGTACTTGGATCCTAGTTACTCTTCTCGGACTGAATTTCGAAGGTGTAAACGGCTACTCGGAAAACGTTGCGACTCCGAATAGCCGTTTACATTCAATATAATAATTATGTTATACAATTCTTCTATTTATTTTGTCAGTGTATTTTCTTATCCTGGCGCCGGTTTTTTAGGTTTTTTTTTGTAGTATAATATCATTCAGGTTATTATGTCATATGCAATACAAAACCCTTTTTAATATTAAGTAATGCATTAATAAATGTGTCTATTAAGAAAACAAAAATTTACAGTTTTCTTTTATGTCCAAAATTTAAGGGTGAAGTTACGTCGCTCGCGTCCCTAATGTCATTTGTTTTTTATTTTAAATGATTTTAATTAAAATAACAGGACAAGTAAACCTAACGTCTATCTTCCCGCTTAAACATATAATATAACTAAAAAAGTATCGAGAAAATAACCGACAGTGCTAAAATCAGTAACTGGTAAACAGATTTTTCTTTAAAGTTGTGAAAAATGAGTTTTGCTTTAAGGTGATTATCAAGGCGATGTAACAAATTAGAACATCCTGTATAAAAGAAGATATAAATTAATGGTCCAACATCCTAATATGGTAAACGAAGCACTGCAGTCAGTACCTATTACGAAATGGAAAACTAAAATTGTACCTCGGTTGTTGACTTGTGTTCTGGGTACCTTATCTTTCAAATAAACAAAGGTTAATGTTACAACGACATTTGTTTAATTCACAAGAGTTTAATTTGAATTTTAGCGTAAACCATAAAAACATACATATAAGATTTAACAGTAAACGAATTATGCATCAAGTCTTTTCATTCTAAATGTAGGTTTTATTTGCTGTAAATAATGAATTAAAAAAACTGACGAACAAAAACAACACTTACATGGTTGGCATGAGTCACCTGACCAAAGAGGCGCAAACGCAAAAATAGCCTACCCTTCTAAGAAACTAACAGCTGGGGAGAAGTCAGATAAGACAATAGACCTGTCTAATAAAACAGCTGATTACGGTAAACAAACTTGCTGGAGGACAAACAACCCGCTTAGCAATTTAACCTGCCTGTGCATTGTCCTGTTTTATAGTGATTTTTTTCGGATTTCAAGTAGTTTAAAGTGACTTTTTAAGTATATTTATATTATTTGGGAGTCTTAGTAATGGTACTTATAGAGAATCAATCATGAGCGACTATTTTGTGAAGCTACGAGCTGAAAATGCGGATGCCGCAAATCGATACAGACAAAAGATCTCCAGAATTAATTTTGTGGATCCGTTTTGTTTAAAAGAGTCAGATTTAAGTATGAATCCAGCTGACTTTCCCCCTGTTACTCAAATGGATATTGTCTACTATTTAGTGCTTGCAACAAGCTATTACACACAACAACAAATTAAAGCCATGTGTTTTATGTTCCTGCACATAGTGTGAAGTTTTTGGATGCAAAAATTATTAAAGACAACTTAATAAAATTAAAACCAACAAATTAAAAAATTTCCAACCATGTTAAATTTAAATTGGATTTAAATAAATATTAC
>JAHBCN010000259.1:228531-258955 GCA_019359885.1 Listronotus oregonensis
GGACAGTAAGCCGCAAACCCCATCTTTCTATCTTTTATAGTAAGGGAGCTGGTATATGAAAACACACGAAAACTGGACACCCTGTACAACACATGGTATATACATTTTAATACTTATAATCCGCAATTCTTAGATAATTTTATTATTTAATTTAAAAATTTACGTCCTCTAGCAGCTACTACTTTACAGCAATTACGTTTAAAAATAGACGTAACAAGCACATGGGTAGCCGTCAGTTGATTAATTTATAAGCGGTAGTCACAACAACGCTTAATTAGTAACAGTTTATACCTTAATGAAATTACATTTTAAATAATAAAATGTTTTACTTCTTTATTAAAAAACGATTCATAAGAGCTAAATTACGTGTTTTATGTTTCCCTATAAATTATCAAAGTCATTCCAACATATGTACAAGCATTCTTTCCATAATCTACTATACCGGGTGTAAGCGGAAATATTGCACACAGCTTTTCTACATTACTATGCATATATTAGGTGTAAATAAGCAACTTGTCATCTAACCGGATAAAATAAAACCATTTCTCATTTAAAACATTTCAGAACATTTACGTCATAAAGTGGCACTTTACATAAACCCTTTTTGTTTGTTACTGGTCCTAGTTGTTTTAAAAAAATATCAATAGCAACAAATGGCCGCCATATTGAATTTTCCAACTATATCCCCTATGTCACTATTAAAAAAAAATGGGATCCTGTGAGATATCGTTAAAAAGAGAATTTTATGTCCTATGTTTCCCTTATAAAAATACACAGTTTTATTTAAAATTATTTACTAGAATCGACTTTCAGCTAAACCGTAAGTGATATGTTACATCCGGTTAGATGACAATTTGCCTACATACACTTTAAAACTTATCCCTAAAGATTAACACTTGGTTAAATAAATTATTAGAAATGTTTTAAAAATTGTCATAAAAATATACTTTTTTATGCGTTTCAAACTTTAAACACAATTAAAACCAAATAAAATTAAAAAATAACTCCCAAACAAGAAATATTGTAAAAATTTAGATCGCACATTTGTAGCACATACCGTGTTATGTAATCGGCAATGCGCAGCAATTATTATTCTTAGGCCATTTTGATTTTAAGTTCACACGTACGGTCGGACAAATATTTAAAGTAGAATGAGTAAAAAAATATTTTTCTAAATTATTTTCCTGGTTATCGACTATAATTCGTGGCCAATATATCTCTAAATTTTTAGGAATAAGATCTAAATCAACTATTATATTAAAAAGAACCTTTATTTCCGTGTAAAAGGATAAAAGACAATGTAAGAAAATTGCAGAAAAGGATTAATAATTATGTAAACTGGTAAATGTATTTTTGCATAATTGCTTCTGAAGCTTACCATACACCTATCATCATATCTTGCGATGTTTAGTAAGTCTAGAAGCATGAAGAATTTTTTTATAACAGAAGACCTCATATGTCAGTAAGTCAATAAAAAACAAAAAGCTTTCCAAATAACAGCAGAACGGTCACATTGCCTTTAGTTACTTCCAAAGTTATGTCAACAGTTAAAACTTTGTAACCACAAATTAAGGATGATGATACATTATTTGTATACAATTATATCAAAGTTAATTAAATTATTATGCGTGCCCTGTCCTTGTGTAAAATTACCTTTGTTGAAACGGGCTTTCGACAGTTATTAACTGAAAAAATACATCACTTAGTACTGTGATATTAATAAAGTCTTTCATAGTCCAAAAAGTCATAAATACGTATTAAGGTATGTACACACCGAAAAAACAAACAAAAACAAACATTCGTTCTTGTTCACTTTCTTTGTATTTGTTTTTTGTCTATTGTTCGCTTTTTCTGTCTACATAGCGCAACCAAATTTTTGTTTACTCTTGTTCGACTAGTTGGAATAGTTATGGATCACCATAAAAACAAAAATTCTTTTTGATGTACCGACGTCCACTGGAACATGTGTGAACAAGAACAAAGAAACGTTTGTTCGCCGTTTTAACTGTAACACTGAAGAAAAACGTTTGTTCGCTGATGTTTGTTCCTGTTTGTTTTTTCGGTGTGTACATACCTTTTAAGAAACAAAAGGATAAACATACATTCTTAAGCCGGGATTCAACGGCGCGTGGAGTGGCAGTTCTCGCGCCAAACTTGCCAGTTCACGCGCCGTCGGATAGGGCAGACTTGGCGATCTTCGGTCGGCGCGGTGAGTCCCGTCATATGTCAGTGCCGTAGTACTTTCACTATGGAGTGGTCGAATGAAGTGGTGTTAGAATTTTTATCCCTCTTTGAAGCCGAGTCAATTATTTGGAGCCCACGGGATCCACACCATAAAAATAGGAATTTAATTCATGATGCCTGGAAGCGAATTGAAGAGCAAATGAGTGTAAAATATTCAATAACAGAACTTTAAAAAAAATACATTGACGGGGACCTTTCGAAAAGTATTGCAGAAAGTTCTCGATTTTTGTACAAAGAAACTCTCCACCATTTTTTTTGTTTTCGTTTTGTTTGTCCTCTTGCCATCCTGTATGTTCCTAACATAAAATAATAGGCTGCAGCAGCAACGATACGCGTCCGCTCACGATTCATTCTTTTGTACAATTAAACCAAGTCATTTAATTTTTTACCGCCGACACTGCCGACGTACAACCGCTGCGTGTCCACGTCTGAAACCGCGATCCTACATGCGCCGTGGGAACGGCCCGACCACATTTCGACGCGCCTACCTTGACACTCGACAGTCAACCCAGGATTGCCATTCCACGCGCCGTTGGATCCCGGCTTTACGAGTACATTGAGAGTCCAGCTAGGATGTTTTACTTTACGAATTTGTAATTTTTTTATTATACCAACAAGTTGTTTCCTTATTATTAAATTTTTGCTTAATCTCTGCGAAATTTCTAAATTTTACTAAACATTATTGCCAGGCCCCTATTTCTAAACCTATGAACAATCATATTATGTAAACTATGTGGACTGTGCTGCAATTTTTCTTTTTTCAAGAATCTAGTCCACTCTGTATAGACAGAACAGATGTTTACAGTAAAAACATATGGTTTTTTTTTGTTGATCTTTAGTACTTTTTTAACCTCTAAAAATGTAAATTGTCTAAAACGGTTTATCAAAAAACAAGTAAATTATAAACATACTACGTAAACGTACATTATACCTTGAAACAAGCTTTATTTAATATTTTCACCTTTGAATCAATAATACGTTATATCGGATCACACAGTACGTGATTGTACCTACAACCTGTATCACGGTGAATCAGCAATGTCAATTCCTAAAATGGTTTAGCCATCCGGTTGTCATTAAAACCAAGACATCTTTTTTAATGACCGATCAAGTTTACTGATTATATTAGTTACCATCTTACAGGTAGTGTCTATGGGTACAACTAGGATAATGTAGTCTACATAAAACCGACATTGTTATGACCTTACGTAGTTTTAATAAACATAATAATATATCTACACTGCGAAGCATGTTAAGAAAGACAGGTCACTATTTTGGAATAAATGACATAAAAGTAACTTGCATATTTCTTAAAGATAAAATACGCAAAAAACTTTTCCACATAAAAATTTACCATATTTTCGTCGCGATTATGACAATAGAACAATTGGTCTTTTTTAAGTTATGCCGATTTTCTTTGAAAGTCGCGATTTGTTTATATTCGTGAATCCGTAATAAAAAATTACAGTCAATATACTTATTTTTCTAGAAAGTATGGAACGTAGTGTCGATAGTAGCGTCCTCTTAGTTCTCTCAAGGTCTCTTTCAGGATTTTAAAGCTCAGAGACAAAAAACTGTAAGCTGATATAAAAATTAAATTTTTATTTAAAATTACAAATACAAGACCGGTAGATATCTTTCCTTTTTTCATGCTGGATATATTTTTGGATCTAAGTTTTAATTACACATAGTCCATAATATTTTTCACTTTGTTGTCATTTTGCGACAAAATCCTGGTCGAAAGTTCACGAGAAAAATTAGAGGAGGCGAGTGACGAGAATCTCTCACCTTTTGACGAGAAACCTCGGCGGCATCACTAATGGAAAGTGGTATTTCAATAAAGCCGCCTAGAAAGGAAAGGACACTTAAAGAAAAGTAAAATATATCCTAATTTCGCTCACAGTGTATCCATTTTAGGCAACTTAAGCATATTAACAAACAAAAATGTGAAAACGTTGGTAATATTTGATTAAAATTATTCAAATTGACTAAATTCGAGGTTACTAAAGTGGCAAAAGCATTAATTAAGACGTAATAAGAATAAGTAGGATATATGTGGTACTGGCAAATTTACACTCCGGAAATTATTATAAAAATGGTCAAAAATTTGGACCTTCGATTAAACCGCCGATATAAACTTATTTTTTTTTACTTTTTTATTATTTTATAGGTTTATTCTTCCTTTTAACATATCAGTAATCGAACAAAAAACCTTTTTTATTTTTTTTGCAGCAGTTTTGGATGTCTCGGAGCAGACGCTTGAAGAAATATTCTGCAGAAACGCCATTTCGTAAAAAAAACACATGTTTTTTTACACTTTAACAATGTAACAAAAAGATGTTAAAATTAATAAATGATCCAATTATTTCATCACCTTAAAAAATCATTAAAATTGATTGACTTTACCCTGCCTAAAGGTATCTCCCTACTTAAAGAACTTATCTAATTACTTAAGCCCAATTTTCTTTATTCCCCATTTGGAAATCTTTTCAAGAATTTAGATGCAGTTTTAGGCTAGTCGTCCACTGGAACCGGAAAGTTGTGAAGTCATGAACGTCCGTGTTCCACGTCAACGCACAAACGATTCCAACACGCGCACGTAAGTTGAATTTCGCAAAAGTTCCGTGGCAATGGACGATGGTAGTTCGCATATTTACGTGCAAACGGCATTCGCCTAAATTCGCGTTTTTCCCAGTTCGCAGCTTTTCGGTCCCAGTGGACCACTAGCCTTACATGAACACGGCAAAATATTTCATCAGCAAATTGCTTAAATGGACAAGCGGTATAGTAAAAAATGCAAATACAAGTGCAAAAAGACAACAAACTTTTGTGTCTTGTACTTTTTTTGATAAAAAGAGGAAATTTATTTTGTAAAAAAGTGATTTAGTTGTCTTTAATCTTTGAAAATTTACTAAAATGCTTATGATTTGGGTTTCTTATATTTTATATTCTAAAAACTTAAGTGTGATAGGTATAAACCACAGATGTTAAAAAACAACCAGAATACTTACTAAGAATTAAAAATGGTATTCTCATGGCATGCCACCCACAAATGGATTTTTCTTTACGATTTTGGCAAATCGGAAAAAATCTAGGTTGGCGCGACTGCACAAATATACAAAACACTACGCAAAACTATTCATTTTTGCAAAAATATAAACCGGCAACAAGATAAAAACACATTACATCGCCTTTTAGAAAACTAAATCGATTAAATCAACTAAATAACAGTTGACAAATGGAATTACGTTTATAGTGTTGCCACTACAAGTCCGAATTATTGCCAGTTATTTTCAAATATACCTACGAAAGTGGCATAGCATGTGCGTATTGTGAGTACCACTTTTATTACATATAAGCTTATGGGAGTCAGTACTTTAGTTATTTTTAGAGGCATGTGGTATAGACCAAGCTCATATCTGAATTAAGCACGGCACAATACATATTCAAAATCCAAAAATATCAGGGAGCGACAAAAAAAAATCGAAATGCAGAACAGTGCGTCCCTTACAAAACCTAAGTTTGTGATACTTCTTTTTTCCCTGTACCTTTCTCCTAAAAAGATAAAAATTATCATAACATGCTCTTAAATATAAACTCCGGCTTTGACTCGGTAACATGAACCGAAACTTGACGCCGAGTCGCGTAATAAATGTTATTATCTATGCTGTAATAGACAAACAGAATATGTAAATACAGCCTTGTAGTGAGTACGTACATTTTTCATTGTTACACTATTTACGATATTAGCATAAAGAAAAGATCCTTTTATATGCGCGTTTATTTACTTATGACACTTATGATTCTCTTGGTATACCATGGACCGTTAAGGCCGTAACGTATCGGGTGTTAAAATTACCATTTAATGTCACTTGTTACTGCAGATGATAAAATTACTTTTTTACAATGAATTGCATATGGCCAATAAGCATTAACGTGTTTCTAACGGTCTAACATTTTTTCTGTTAATGGAAGAAGTCCAGAGAGAAGGATAAACATATTTATTTATCAACGAACAAATTAATTGACAAATTTTATCAGAGTAAAATAATACATTAGTTATAAGAAACTTAGGGAATATCAACAAAAATAACTGTAGTCAGCTGTTTTCAGTGAACTTTAAAAAATATTCAGTGTCTGCGTTGCACGATCCATAAGCTTTTAGTAATTGGCGTTTTGGCAATGAATTTGAGTTCTAAATTTGTGCTTTATTCTTTATTTTAGAGTTATTTGTTTGCTTTATTTAGGTTTAGTTGTGTTAAATGTTTATGTTTTACTCTTGGTATATTTAGGACCCTAATTCGATCTCGTCTTATGGGCTCAACACATTTTCTTCCATCAGTTTCCACGTATAGTCTGTCTCAAAGTATATCGTTATGGCTTTTGACGGACCGTACCCCAATAAACCTTTAACGATTTTATTACCTATTGTTATTGGGTAAACCCATTTGTTCATAAGGGGTGGGCCAGGTATTTCTTGAGTATTAATCATTAGGCATATAAATATTTTGACAGTTGGTCCATCTTCTAGCTTTCATCAAATCAGATGCAACCATACCTCAGGACTTCGTACTGACACTAACTCTATTTCTTCTTTAAATTAACGATCTCCTTTTTTATGGCAATCAATCCGTCTTTATGGTTTTACTAATGATAGTAAGTACGCTGTATATTATTATTCATTTTTTATAACTGAAAATGACCTTAAATAGCGTAGACGTGGAACATACAATGCCACAGCCGTTGCCAGGTAACTTTTTCCCATTTTAACTAGTATACTCTGTATGTATCTGAGATTAGCCTTTACTTGGAATATTGTTTCCATATCTAAGGAATAGCTTTAAACTCAATATTTATCACTTCACTTTATTATTATATCCAATTTCACAAAGAAAACTGAATCCTCTTACCTTCCAACAAGTTTCAAGAAACGTATCCATCTTTTACAGGTATTTCCATGGCTTCTGCGTTAAAATATTGCTCAGTATACTTTTTCCCAACATGAAGTGCCACTGTCATGCACTTTTTTTATAGTCCATCTAAAGAAGCACCATAGTTTCCGATCTTTTCCTTACTTCTTTTTCCAAGTCTAAATTTTGGAACATGCTTCTTTCAAGACGTTGTCTCTAGGTTTTTACGGGGGTGAAATCATTGACCATTTTTTAAAAAATAACCTGATGGTATGCATAGGAATTTTATTGACATCTTTGGAAAGCACATTGGTATCTTTGGGAATTACTGCACATTTTTGAAGAATTTTTCTTTAAATAAAAAGGTTATGAGGGGGTAGTTCCAAGATAGAAGTTGTTTGTATAACGTCCATTACCATGTGGGCAAAAGGTAGCGAAAAATGCAATATCAAACGCGGCACCCATAATACCTAGTACTTAGGTTTCATACAAGCCTACATAAAAAATACTTAAAATGTTGCAAAAAAATCAAAAGGCGGGTATAAGCTCTCCAATAAACTTTCTTAAATACCAGAAACTAGCTTATATTTTTTTAAATCAAACACTTAAGATGTCTTGTCTTGACTGACCGCTTGTTTAAGTCTAGTTCCTGAGCAGTCGTTGCAATGCATAAATTAATGTCTTCAAACCATTTGAAATAACTGGCAACACAAAGCAGTGTCTAAATATTTAGTTACAAATAAACGATTCGTGGGTAAGATAAAAAAAACCAATAGAATATTAATGCATCGACAAAAATATACGTTGATTAATGATGTGACAAAATTTGAAATGAACAAGTGAATTTGGATTCGCATCACACATTCTGTAGAATGCCTACGACCTTTTTGTTAATCTGATAATTTAAATAATTTAAATAACTTGTAAGAATACCACTGTTTGCGCCTAGTTAGTTTAAAATATCTACATTTAAACCACCGGAGATATATACATATATATTTTTTTGTAAAAGCGTAAATAAAACAAAAATTCCCATGTTCGGGCACGCGCTACCCACCCAGTTTTTTGCACTTCTTACACAAATTCATACCAGACCCTATCGTATGACTTTAGAACGAAAAATAAGCTATAGTCGTCCAAATTAGAAACACTGTATTTGATTATTGACCCAGTTGTAACTTTTTTTTGGCTAACTGTACAAGAACAATTAATCAACTGAACTCAACAAACCTCATATCGTTTAATTTATCTCTATTTATTAAAAATTAAAAAAAGAAGCGAAACTGAACTCACAGTTTCCATGGGCGTTTATGGTTGTAAAACACCAAAAAAAATGGTTAAATACTTGTTAAAACCTTCCAAACACCACCCAGAAACTTTATTACCAATTTATTTTTGGTTAGCCGTTAACAATCGCGGTACACATCTTGCGCACTGTTTTTTTTTTGTACTTAATTTTTCGTGCCAAATATATTTCACGCGTTTCTTTGAAACTACTGGGGCCTCGGCATTTTCATATACCTTAACTGTTTAATACCACCTCATGTACTGTACTGGTACATGTGCTGGCGATCATCTCTATTACTAGTATGACCACGTTTAAACCTAGCAGCCATAAATAGCGGAAAATGAAGACGAAAAATTGCTGTAAGCTTCCATGAACCTTGCATAAATTTCTGTCGATGTTTATCCCTCTTTTACACAGAATTTTGGTAGTTTTTTACATAATTACACTTTTGCCGATTTTGATGATTTTTTGCATTCAGGGATTTTTTGAGTCACTGATCACGGATCTGAAGCAATTATTTTTCGCAACGTTTCGCTCTTAAGATATTTATCATTAAACTTGAAAATCAAACTAACCTCATTTTTACTATTCCTTCTTCTTTTTGCACACAGTTCTTGATTTATACACTAAATTGGCACACAATATTTTATAAAAACCTTTTAAAAACTTATTTTTTTTTTAAATTTATTTTACACTTTTTCTCTACTAAATTGCAAAGCTTAATTTTTAAGCCATGTATACACTAGAGATTTTTTCAGCAAACATGGCCGCAGCGTTTGACAGTTACAATTTAATAAAAAAAGGTGTAAAATTAATATAAAGACAAGTTTTTAAAAAGTTGTTATAAAATATTATGTGCCAAATAAGTGTTAAAATTAAAAGTTGTGTGCAAAAACAAGGAGAAATACAGGAAAAATACAGTAAATTTGATTTTTAAGTTTGATGATAAATATCCCGAATATAACTTTGCCTTAAAAAGTGGATATTTACATTTTTACAAGAAAACACAGTATTGTTAGTGTTTTTAAATCTGTTTTGATGGTTGAGTGTAAAAATGACCAATTTTGTGCAAACAGGAGGGGAGATAAGTAAAACTGCGGAGAGTCTGATGATGAATATTTCGAGAACGAAAAATTGCTTTTCGATCCCCGAATGCAAAAAATCATCAAAATCGGCGAGAGTGTAATTAAGTAAAAAATTACCGAAATTTTATAACAGCTCGATATTCAATTTATGCCATTTTCAAGAATATAAAAAAGAATTAAGAATCCCTTTTAAAAAAACTAATAAAATTACTTGTGTCTTAGAACCAAAGGTTTGGCGATAGCGTCCCCCTTTATAATGGGATCTGAAGAAAGATAAGATCATCCTCGTATATCTTTAAGTACCGAATTAAAAAAAAAACTTTTTAATGAATTTGGCTACATTCTGGGTGGTTAATTACTTCGTGTAAAATGATCTTATCTAACGCAAATACCTTAAATGTAAATTGCAAATTGAAAAATAGCAAGAAAGTGTATTAGTCGTGAAAAATCAAAGGCAAGGTGGCTACAAAATGTGGGCGGGTTGTGTTAACATAATTAGCGACCGTTAAAGACATGATAAACGAGGTATTCAGTGCAATATCACCATTTAAATTAACCAAGTCCCGGCTACATTGATATAATTTATTACGCGAAATCTAATTAGTAATAATATTATAATCATTGTTTTTGTGCATAATTATCGGCGCGCACCAGACCGTTTTCCGTCAGTACATTTCACCATTTTACAACACATATTTTTGTCGGAACGTTAACAGGAAGAACATCGAATCTATAAAAATGAATGAATAAAATCAGCAACAATCAGATCTCATCACGTTACATCAAGGATCACAATGGTATACTTGTACAGCTTAAAAAAATAATATATTGGGGAAATAATATGTTAAGAGAATTTTTACGGTTTTAGGAAATTTATAAAGATAATTAGATGAGGTAAAGAAGCAGATGAACTTGCTATAGCCGGATGATCAGAATGATTTAACGGCCCAAAACCAGTGTTAGGGTTACCAAAACCGCGATAAAAGCATCTATATCGTTAAAATAAGCGTCACCTGCTTAAAAATATGCAAACTTTTCAGAAACTGAACACATCAACTGAAGTACGCTAATAATTATAGTGGGTATTTCTTTAGAGCAGAAGTCGATAAAAGAGATAATTCCTACAGCTCGCTGGTGGGCAAGAGGAGAAAGCATTATGAAGAGAGTGAGGTTATTAATAAGGCGAACGGCTCTTTTTTATAAAATAAAGAATATTAGTATAAAAGCATAAGCGACAGCAAACATGACTGTGTCTTTGATGCATTAAACGGGATAATACATTCAGGGAGCAGTTTTGGAACCTTTCCCGGTGTTGGGTTGAATACGTAAGGCCTTCCAGCATCTGAAAAAATGCCCTTGTCATAGGAAATCGGAAAGGGGCTAGTTACGATAGGTGCAAGTTCAGAAGCACACTTTTTTTAAGACGATTGCTGGTATGTTATTCAGCCCAGATAATTTCTTGGTATTAAGAAAATACCTAATAAAGAAGCTTGATTAAATTATTTCTGATCTTTTATGGGGGACAGAGGTAAGAGTTAAATAATAATAATTAACAGGAGTAATTAGCAACCAATTGTTTAGCGAGTAGATACACTTTTTTTTTAAAGTCTACATAATTTTGTCAAAAAAATTTATCATATTTTCAAAATAAAAGTAAAGTACCCACATTGAACTATATAAAACAGTTAAAACTGTTGCGCTAAAATTGCCAAGTATTGAATTGTTAAATGAAGCATAACTTCAGGTATTTCAAGATGTTAATTAAACGCAATCTGAATTTTCTTCTTCACTTGTCAGTTTCCTTTTTACCGTTTTTATTTTTGATAATGGTATAATAAAGAAAGTCAGTCATATTTTATTTTTTTACCCGCGTGGAGCAATGACATCTTAAAAGCCATAATCATTATCATAAATATTATAATTATCGCTCGAAAAATAAAAGGAAATTGGTTTTATAATAAGTGGATGTGCTTAAAAAAGTAGTAATAAATTAGGTGAAAATTTTGCATTTAAATAATATTTATCATATTATGATCGAATATAGTAACAATAAGAACATACTGGTTGTTATCATATAAATATTTTATAGAAAACGCAGTTCTTTGTACACAATATTATTTATTTAATTGATTATTCTTTTTTACTGATCTTTACCAAAAAAGTATAAAAAATATCACAAAAATATTTGGCAAAGTTGTTTTCCTAAAACTTTCCTCGCTAGTACAAAGTATACTCTTAAGTAAAAGTTCTTACATAAAGTCTGAAAAAAGAGACATCTCACTTCTACTACTTAATTTTTTAATAAATTATTGAAGATAAAAAAAGCCAAGTTCAGTATTCATCCAAAACCATTAAAAAAATGTTAATTCCCTCCCCACTTTAAATAATTCTGACTATATAAAAAAATAATATGATTAAGTTTCTGGTCCAAAAACTTTTAAAATAACATACAACCAACGAAATCGAGGACTAGAATTAACGCAACTCTAATTTGTAGGCAGGGCGTTTGGAATAGTGATCTGTTTGTTTTTGTTTTAGAAAAACGTAAACAGATTGTCAGACGTTAAAAATCAAAATCAGGAAATTATCTTAAAAATGTAATAAAATTATTTAAAAATATTGCTTTTTGTGTTAATATAGGCAATATCGATTAAAATATAAACATTTACTGATATGACAGTTCCAAGATCCAATTGCACCGGCACCAAGGTTGATTTGAACAGTTGCTATATTCGTTCGTTTAATTATATTAAATCAGGTATTGTACAGTACTTCGATGTCATTTTATCTCTTTCTATTAGGTTGTATTATTCAATTACACGTTTTGTAAACTGACTCGATCAAAAGCTATCGAATTGAGCATCTAGAGTGAATGACATATGTGTCTGTCACTTCAGATAATAAGCAAAAATAGTTTTCTGGTTTTAAAAATATTTTTTAACAATAATCATTGAATTATAAAAATGCTATTTATGGTGCAATGTTATAAACATTAAAAAAGTTACTATTTCCGAATTGAAGTCTTTCAGTGTGTTTAATCAACGTTGCCGGTGCAGTGTGTTTACAAGAACTCTTCCGCTTTGCCCCTTTGATCATATTAATGCCGAACAAGGTTTGTTTACTTTATTTCTATCCAAGAATTCGTTGCATACAACATATTATATTCGAATGATTCCCTTTCTTTTCAGACCCCCGCCCCCGTAAGTCCAAACTTTAAACCTTTACAAAATCTTAACCTTCACCCTTTTTATCCCCTTCCGTTCAATGATATCCCTCAAATACAATATTTGGCACAAATATGTACGTATTCACATTATTTTCCCCGTCTAATCTGTATGCGCAGGCAATCCCAAATCAGACCCTGCTTGAAATACTATTTCCATGTTGGAGGAATGGCGCCTCCCACAACATGGCAATTCTAATTCAAATTAAACAAGTGCAGCTCGCTTTCTCAATAATCCCATTCTTACGAAAAAACTTTCTTGTTCTGTCCACCGATGAGCCGTTGGGGACAGGTAGCTCTTTGATATATATTTTTCCGACTTGTGCTTCAAGAAATTAAGAAAGTAGACACTAAAAAATTGGTTCAGGTTATCCTACATGAATATAAAATATTTAATGCAGAAGTTTTATTTAGGGAAAATTGTACTGCTGATGAACTTATATATGTTATATGTGCAAATAGAGTATACCTGCCTTGTCTTTATGTCTACAATAAGATTGATCAGATATCAATTGAGGAAGTTGATAGGATTGCTAGACAACCTAACAGTGTGTTTGTAATATATGATAACTTTCTGAACAAGGCTTGAAATAGTTATACATTTTTATTCCTGTTTCTTTTAGCTGTAATATGAAACTAAATCTAGATAATTTATTACAAGTCCTTTGGGAATATTTAAGTCTACTTCGTGTATAAACAAAGCAGCTCCCAATAGAGTAAAATAGAGCACCCCAATATAGTACATCTAAAGGGTCCTAAACTTCCCACTGTGTTTCTACTTTTATCCCTAGAGTGTCTACACTGTCAAATTTTCTGCCTGTAGGAGTCTTTTCTTTCCCTCCAAACCTCTTAAGATTTAAGCCCCATATTAATTAACTGCCTCTTACTTTACTCACGGCATTCACTGTACGGAGGCAGGTACTTAGGCTTTAAGCTTTTGGAGACTGTTGCAAGATAAAAAAATAATGCACATTAAACCGGAAAATAAAAATAATAAATAATTATAACAGTATATAAACAGGTATTTGAACTTCGCCGTCATGGTGTGTGGCAAAATTTCTACGTGGGTGTAAATTGTAGAAACCCTTGAAGCAATGTCAGCATTCAAATGAACAGCGAAAAAATCAAAATTAGCTATCCGCAATGGTATTACAAGAAAGTGTAGTACCAGATAATAGGTTGCAACACGGCTGCAAACTTTTGTACTTACCTTAAGCATAAGAATGTTTATAAAATTGAAACGTATACGCTCTATAATATGCATATCAGGTAATCACAGTAATATATTCTGTCGGATTAAAGGGAGGATTAAATATCTGAAAGTTAAAAGGTGGATTATTGATAATGTAGGAGTAACATAAAGTAGTTTATTATGTGCGGAAAAAAGGGGAGAAAATACTTCTACCATAATTTAAGGTCTTGGATTCCGGTAAAGGCTATTATTAAATGCAAAGCGATCTTAAGCGGAGGATTTAAAAGCTAAAAAAAATGTTTTACCTATATTTTACATGCATTATAATATTTAAATCAATATACTTTTTCTTGGGATTACGAAGTATACAAGAATTTGTTGTTTCAAATTATTTATGGTTTTATTTGAAGGTCATCGACATGATGTGGGTTGAATAAAATTTGTTTTTTGTTACACTTTCATCAACTTCATTTTCTTAATATATTTAACATACACAAAGTTTTAACTGGTAAGTATCTCCAGCCATCTTCAGGTGAATACTAAAGTTACAGGTTACAAGAGGAGGTATAGGCATTTATGCAGAAAGTAAATGCACTATATATGTCAAATTCCACGTGAGTATGGTCAATGAAAGGGCGAGACAATTCACAAAGGCCTAAAGCCTAATTACTAAAATAGGTAGGTCACTCAAGTGAAGTAAGAGACAATTTATTAACACGGGACTCAAAAATTTGGTGGTTTTAAAATTCACTCACTCTAGGGATAAAGAAAAAAACAACGTGAAAAATTCGGAGCCTCTCCAGCTGGACTGTAAAGAGATGCATAAAAGTAGCACCTTGTGTTACTCTATTGGGAGCTAAGAAGAGAAACTATATTCTACCACGGATATTCTTTGGATGGAATCAAAAATGCTAAGCGTTGTTGGAGACACCATAGCCCAGACATGGGATTAATAATTCTGTCCAATGATCCCTTCTGGATGCATTAAAAGTTAGCGTACTAATTGTGGATTTTTTCCCCTAAATTTAAAATTTTTCTTTATTAATTAGGTATAAAAATGCATCATTAACTTCGTGTTGTGCCAATTATCCAATCGGTTTCAGTAGTGTCCACTGTTTAATGTACGAATGCTTAAATTTAAATTTATTAAACTTTAATTTTTGGGGCGGGACGGACGTTACCAAAATACTCACGTTATTGACCTTAATAATTAACTAAGTTCTTGTTCGGGCTCCCTTTAATAATTTAGTATCAAACTATCGGTAAAAAACTATTTAATACATTTTTTTACAAATAAACAGAGTTAATAGAGTATAAGTAAAGTTAATAGAGTATAAAGTAAGGTAAGTAAAAATTTTGCTACAAAACATGAAGAAAACATAAGTCCAGTTTTGTTAATCTTACTTTGTATTCTTAAGACTGGTATAGGCATTAAACAAATATACCAAAGGCTTAAGAGAACGTTTGCTTTCTCTAAGAATTAAAGTTTTCTTGAAACAAAACATGCAACTTATTTATTTGACTTGGTCACAAGGGAAAACGAAAAAATTAAATCATCATGTCCATGAAAGGGAAACCTAACTATTTGAAACCGCTCTCCTTTGCCTTTCATTCTTTTCTATATATGCACATTGGACAGTCATCTTATTTATTAGGGTATTTAAAGTTTTACACCTATGTAAATACCTAATAGGAACCTTTTTATGGCATTTTTTTTTTAAATTATACTTTAGAGCTTCGCCTTAAATTGTCTTTTGGTGATGCTAAAACAGTAAAAAAAAGTTTATTTGTAAGGATTTATAAATTTGAATGAGTCATTTCACAACTCGACACATCAACGTTAACGTCTTTATGACAACTCCTGAAGTTAAAATAGATCGATTTAAGCAATATCCTAGTTAATCTGCAATCTGCAATTGCTTTGTTTCCTAGAAAAGGGCATCAAAAATTTTAAGAAATATTCGCTTTTGTTTTGTGAAACTCAAATTAGCGATAAATTATTGTTCTCTACACTCTGTTTAAAACCTTACTCTGCTAAATCTGAATGCCTACTAATGTTGGTTTTCTGTGTTTCTGAAGGTAATTTTTGTAATATAGGAAACTCCAAACTTTTAATAAATTATATAACATACATCAGGCAGTAGTTATAAAATAGAAGTAACATGGTTTGAAATTGGAAATTTACAATTTTCATACATATAACAAGTTTCACTTTTCAAATAATTTTATTAAAACATTTGTCAGTTCAATGTATTTAAAATGACAGTCTTATATGGCTATATGTAACATTTCATAATAAATTAATGTATTTTTTTACACCTAACTCACGTTTTCTCCGTGTATCAAACCTATTAAGCCTAATTATTATTTTGACAGATAATGTCATTTTATTTGTAATATTATATATAGGTATATAATATATTAACCCTTTTTTTTAATCCTACAAACACCATAATATTTCAAACGTAGCTGCTGCACGCGGTCCATTTTTATTGTTTAACAACCTGACTTCCGTGCATTAATGTGGCAAAAGTTAATTAATTCTATAAATTTGTTTTAATTAAGATCTTAGGTTTGTTTTAAACGCTGTTAACTTGCTTTCAAGTACTTCGCTGTTAAATTAAATGTTGTTATATGCTTAATATAAACCTCATGAGAAATGTAACACTAACGTGCTCTAGAAAAAAGGAAACAAGTGAGCTTTCAAAACTGTCATAATTCCGTTACCGTGTAAATAAGAATTAGTCATTCGATAAGCGTGACAGGCCCTTGCAAATGTAAAAGCCATAAAACGCGTTTAAATGAAACACTTTATTTAAAACACCCCCTGGGTATTTTATCTGATTCAAATCACGCTAGAAATGTCAAGTTGGTAGGGCTAGGATTGCTTAAATTGTGTAAAATATTCGTTTATAATGAAAACATGTTTTACATGGTGTAAAAAATGGTTTTCTCTTTTTTCTCTATCTTTTTTTATATGGTTCTGGCTGCCTTCATGCGCCATTTGCCAGCTTATTGACCAACATCTGGTTCTGGACTAGGCAATCATGTAAATATCTACAAAAAGTCCTATAATTCTTTTAAGAACTTGGGTTTTCACTTTTTTAATGTAAGTACATGAGCACATTTTGTAAGCTGTTGAGTACTGACAAGAAAATCGGTTATCAATGGTGTAATTTCGTCCCCTGATAGTCTCAGAGAATTCTTGCCGCTCTATTAGTGCGGCGGTGTAATTCGACCGTTTCGCTGTGATTTCCAAAACGTTTCTATAAAAACTTTCATAAGGACGTCGGTCTCTGGCGACAGAGAGTACAGAGCACAATTGGAAAACAGCTCCTCACCGGGATAAAAACCAGAGTATTAATGATATCTGGAACATAAACCATATGGTTACATATGATTAATAACATAATAACCAAAGTAAACTAAAGACGCCTAAACGAAGTGGTTAATACCGATTTCGTTTGGTTATAATTACTATTATCTATTTCTCCTCCCGCCTTCCTCCTTGCAATTACAAAGGGTTGTAATCGAAATCAACCTTACTGTACCCAAAAATTCCAGACGAAAGGATTAATGGCGTGGTTTATTTTGAAGTGTGAGTGAAAAAAAAAGGAAACTGCTTTAAAGAAATATTTAATTGTTTAACAAATATTATTTTTAGTAAGATCAGAGTTCAAAACTAGTTAGACTTTTAATCAGTACGATCTGTTTTGCCCTTGCTTTAATGTAGTGAAGCCATTTAAAATCTACATTTTTTTATTTCCGCTTTTCTTACGAATTAGAATGCAACATTCGGTCTTGTCCCAACAATCCAAATTGATTAAAATTACGGATAAAAGTGCCACATTTATCTGCCTTTAAAATCTTTACACCGGCACCGATTAGGTATTGTTATAAAACTTTTTACGACAAAAATTACCATAAGCTGCGAGTATAAAAATATTGACAGTCCTTGAATTTATTCTTACGCTATAGTTATTGCTACTTAAGAAAAAGTTAGGAAATCGTCTATATGTATACAATATAATATTGAAAACACCTACGTATGTTTATTTTTAGTAACAAAAGAATGACAAATATGGCATAAAATAGAAAAATATGTGTCAAGATTAAACGCATCGAAAGGTTGTGGTGTATTTACTCATGTTTTTAGTCCAGTTATTTTAGAGCAAAAAGCCGATTGTTATTTAAAAATTTGCTTATTTTTTTTTCGAGTTTTATATCTACACAAAGTATACTATAAGATATTATTTGAGTAACTTGGCAAGCGGATCGCTTCGTTCCAGGTCCCAAAATATTAACTTTTGCACGCACAGAATCAATTTACCTTTTCGTTCACCTGAAAAAAAAAACTCAAAAAAACCTTTTAAAAATTAAAAAACTTCTATGTTTTGGTGACAACATGGTCGCCGTTTTTAAGATATAAAATAAACTTTAAAATGTTTAATAATTAAAATTATTTAAATTTTGCTATAAAAAATTGGGAAACTCCTAGAACCATATTATTCAACGCCTCAGTAAATAAATATTTTGATTTCCCGGAACATTGTTGTATTGCCAGGTTTTCAGAGGGATTTATTTTAAAATTACCTTAAGAGAGGCCACGAAGGTTTACAAATCAAGTACAAATATTGCTTAGGTACCTAAAGTAAAAAAGGAGACAGTCTGTTAACGCAGGAGAAGGAAAGATTCCTACGGTTAGCAGGTTTAATAGTCTAGATACTCTAGAGATGAAGAAGCGGCCATAGTGGGAAGTTAGGGAATTATCTGGAGGAACTATAAAGGGATTCTTTGGGAGTAGAAGCCGTCAAAATACCTATATAAAAGGAACAGGTTTGTTATTTCTGTGTATTTATCGTCTAACGAAAGCTTGATGCTTAATATTCTATTTAATTTTTTCTGGAGCACAAAGGGAGCGTTTTAATCTACTGGAGGTATATTTAATGTAATTCATACATTTGAATTGTCTAGTTTCAATGTGACTCCGTAGCATCAACCATTTTAAGGTGCATATCAAAATTTTTTCGTTTGATAAATTCGTCTAATTCCAAAAACCATCCTCCTCACAAAGTACATAAACGTTATTATTTGGGTCACATTTTATTTAAGTATGTTAAATTACAGGTCACGCAAATCCTTATATAAACTGATGTTTTTTCCTTTACACCGTGTTTTGCGATATTTAACTGGCCTATATAGATAGGTACTACGGTACTACTCGATTTTTGTATTTATTTTATTTGTTCCTATCAAACCAATTCAATTGTAAGATTTCTTTTAGCCAGTAAATGTGTATTTGGCCTTCACTTTTGACATGGCAGGGTTATCGCATTGAGAAATATCTTCGCAACGCAACACATGTAAATTCATATCTATTTATGTAGTCATTATAGAAAACCGTTATTATTGTCTATCGAAAACGGCTATAAACATAGACTTTTACACTATCTTACAACAATATACCTAGACCTAGAAATCCAGAAAATGTGAGTACGGACTTTCTTAAATTTTTGAGGACAAGCGTGTTTCTTTTTTTTTTAATTTTATTTAAATAAAAATAATAGATTTATACACAGTGTATGGAAATGATGTGTTAAACTTTATGACACACCCCTGACGTCATAGTATGTCAATTCATGCCAATTACAGGGTGTAACATAAAGGTTGGAAATAAAATAAACAAAATCATATATGTAGTTTCTATGTTACAGGGTGTTAAAATATGTAAAAAAATCGTTTTAGTGTAATAAATTTCGAATGCTAGACGTAAATGAAACGAAATTTTAGCCAGAGCTTAATTTGATAGTACTCTAGTGAGAGTACAAAAATTGGCTTCATAGTTTATCCAGCATACAGAAATTACCCTAGGATTTTTTTAAAATGTGGTACGCCACTGGTATTTGTTTTTTGATCATTTCTTTAAATTTATTTTTGTTTTGTTTTAAACAAAATTTACACTCTAATTTATTTGTTATCTTTCGCCATTTTCCTGTAATTAAGAATTTTGTGAATACCAATTTTTCCATTGCGTACACAGAAAAATAGAGAATCCTAAACAAAATGTAAAAAACACAATTATTATCGGGTACGTTTTGATTTATTTTTAAAAACTAGTTTTATGGGCATTTAAAAAAGATTTTAGAGTTTGCAATAAAAAACTGCTAATTAATTAACAATATTAAATGTACTATTAACTTACAAACTTAATTTAATTACTAATTAATAATTATCCAAAGAAAAAGAAATATAACAAAAGATGCTAAAAATGTTGTTCTCCAGCTGCAGTACATTTTCCAATGCATTTTCTCATAGATATTTACTTATGTAAAAATGATGATTGAATTTGCCGCCATCCCACTTCAATTCTTTGACGAAGAGTCTGCACGTCAGGAATTTCTACAGAATAAACTGCCTTTGTAAATAATAATCCAAATGAATAAAGTCAGGGAAACGAGGAGCCCATGTTCTTGGCCCTTCACGACTATTATTCCGAAACATGAAATTCCTGAGGTGCAGACTCTGCGTCAGATTTAAAATGAGATGTCGGCAAATTCGATAGATGCATGATATTTTTTCACAAGTAAGACGATCTATGAGGAAATGCATTAGAAAATATATTGCTGGGAGAAGACATTTTAAATCACTTTTGTAATATTTTTTTGTTATTAGTGTTAATTAGTAATTTCTTTAAATTTGTAAGTAAATAATAAATGTATTATTGATAATTAATTAGTATTATTGTATTCCAAACGCCTAAGAATATTTTTAAATGCCAATGCATTTTAAAAAGTTTTTAAAAATGGGTCAAAATATACCGGATAATGTTTCTCTGAAGATTCTATACAATGTTATAGGTTGAATAAAAACTTCTTCTCGGACTTATTCATACCGGATAACGTTTATGTTATTTACATTTTTGTTTATGATTCTACATTTTCCTGTGTACACAATGCAAAGATTGGTATTTACAAAAGCATGTTTTCCCATAGTTGAAAGAATGCTAAGACAACAAATAATTTGGTGGTGGTAGTGGAATCAAAATCAAAAATAAATTTTATACTCATAAAACCAACTAAAGATATCAAATTATCTAAAAAAGACTCACTGGTAATGTTGTAGATCTTTTATCACCACTTCGACCGATGGTTACAACGGTCGCAAGTTGCAAAGTTTTGTTATGACAGCGATTTGGTAAATCTGAATGAAACCTATTTGTGCTTGAAGTGATAACTACTTGTAACTAAAAGTATTTTTATTTACAGGTGAGTTTCTGTCTAAAAATAAACAAAGGCTAGTTCTAAGCAAATTTAAAACCAGATAAGATAAGCTTATATGAGGACTTTTTTCATCTTTTACATCTGAGAACATAATCCTTCTGGTATTAAAACTATTAAATAAAATGGGTAGTACTTAGAGTACACACTTTCACGCAGTTTAGACATGTTTGTCTCTTTAACGCAAATCGAAACTTAAGAATATAAATAATTATGCGACCACCAACAATATACTGTAATGGACCTTCCATTTTACTGCCTAGTACAAACTATAGTAATAACTTTATTTAATTCTTAAAATTATTGATACATACAAGGTGATGAAAACATGTCTCTAAAAATTAAAATGGTACTCTATATGTGCTAGAAGCATAACACTTAAAAAAAAGGCAAAAAATAGTCAAAATCGTAATAAAAATAGTTGTTGCGTATCTTTGAACTTTGCCATTATAAAAATGGTGGCACGCGAGATTTTTTTTTACAAATTAAAGCATCAGCCCAATTTTTTTTTACTTTCAGAAAATAGTTTGTTATTAATTTAAAAAAAGTATCTGCATACCCTTATCTATTACAAACTGTTTGGACAATATTGCGACTTCTTAGTTGTATCTATTTTAATGTGCAAACCTCCTTTTAAAGAAAAACCTGAAATAAAAGGTAAACTAGGTCCCCAAACCCAAAGTTGGTAAAAAATGCGCAGTATTGACGGCTTTTACCGCAAACAAACAAATAACTTCAAAACAATAATATTGCAAAAATTTAAAAAACAAATTCACCTTAATGCAGGTCAATTACTATAAGTGCGTCTGCCGCGACAGACTTTAATCGTTTCGTTTCTAAATCTATTTAAATTAATATCGACTAAGTTTATGGCCAATGTACCCTTTAATACTTAAGGATAAGGTGTGACCCATCCTGTATATTCCATTTAAATTCCAAGTAAAATATTTTTGTTTCGGTACTGAGGGTAAAGACAAACAAACTATAATCTACAATTGTCACTGTCCAAGGTAATTTGTATTGAAGTCAGCCGAAATGCTGCGTCCCCTGTAACCATAGCAATAAAGTAATATAATTAGTAATTCTCAGGTATTCTACAATAAGTTATTATTACACAAAAGTTTACCAACCACTAACGAAGACTGATAACTACAACATATTTTTGAAACATGCACAATTATGCATTCAGCAAACCTACATAATTAGTTCAATTTGCAATAATTGAGTGACAAATAACAACAATTACAGAAAATGATTATTGTCTATTTACAGTTGAGTAAACGCTACGGTAACTCATTTCAAACATTTCCAACACCTGATATACACAGAGTAAAGAATTGTCTAATTTGTATCATTTAAAGGATGTTCTCAGGCCAGTATTAGTTTTTTCACAGTGGTATTATTATGTAATAATAAAACAAATATTTTTTAGGTCATCAATGACAAAAATGGTTTGTCTGTCTTTGCAGTTTCTCTCGCCATTGGGATTTCGGGATCTATGCCAGATAAAAATGATCCTAATTAGTTTTTGCCAAAAAGTCAAGGTGCAATTTTTTCGCTTATAGCAAGTAAAGTTACAGGTACAAACATCCTAGTGTATAATTAATTGTTTAGTGTATATGAGAAACATATAACGTGAAACAATTTTTCGCACAGTAATTGAGATACGCCTATGTGTCAGAGAGGGGACGATGGTATGTACAATTCGTATGTGAAAACACTATAAAACAAACGAGAACCTACGCCCATGTGATTATAGCGACCATAATCAGCAGCGTTAAGATTTTAAAAAATCTTTAACACCTGTATAAGACGATTGTACGTGACTTTACAGAAAACAAAGCAAATGGTATTATGTCTAAAGGCAATAAAATTGTTTTTAAGTGTAATGTACTTGTATGGAAAGAAATTCGAAAAATATATATAGCGAGAGTTATCGACTTGAAGTACAATTGTAATATGGCAGAATTATATATTATAATAATATATATATTATATATATATATATATAATATATATTATATAATTATATATATTAAAATAAAATAATATATATATATATATATATATATATATATATATATATATATATATATATATATATATATATATATATATATATATATATATATATATAATATATATTAATATATATATATATATATATATATATATATATATATATATATATTAATATATATATATATATATATATATATATATATATATATATATATATATATATATATATAATATATATATTATCATGAACTATATAGGTTATATAATATATATACTAGTGATTAAGAAAAATATATTTATTAGAATTAAGTTAACTCCTGGGGATATATAGTCCATGGATAGTATACGTGTACCACATCATATACACTACTTCTGATAAAGCGCTATAAGAATAATATATAACTGTAAAATATGTATACTATGTCAATATACATATATAGACCTATAATAACTAAATAGTCATATGTTAATAAAAAGATATAACCATCATTATAATATTAAAGTACTAATTTTGTGGGCTTAACTTCAATATGAACTCCTTTCAACCGAAGCTTAACACTTTCACCAACCGTCTTCTTTTTCCAGGGTACAAAATTTTCTCATATTTTGGTGTTTATGGCGGGTATGTGCTTACGCTCGATACGGACTATCTTGTGCTAGAGTTCCTAACCTTACATTACGTAAACCTGTCATTCTTTGACCTAAATTTGCTTTAAATCTCCTACAACATGTATCTGCTGTACTTGCCGCTTTCAATTTGGGTTTCCCTTTGACTTTCATTTAGCAAAAGTTAATTCATTCTCTCCACCGAAGTTATTGCTCTAGATGATTTTGGGGCCCATTATAGGAACTGGTTGGAATCAACAAAAAGTTACTTTTGAGGCAGAGCAGTCGAAACCTTGCCAGTCAGTCATTCTCTCTCCAATCCTATCAAAAAACCCACCTCCTGGCCTCCATGCTTACAAAAATCACGGCCTGATCACTCAGTCATATTGCGCTTCTTCTAAGATCACATAATATACTCACAGGCGTGCTCACAGTGGGTGCCGTGGGTGCCGTGGCACCCCCACTAGTCTGAAAAAGATTACTGTATTTAAAATATGAAAATTATTATTTGATAAGGTTCGATTTAAAAATTACAATCCTTAGATTTAAATGTATGAAATGTATCGTATCCAGTTTTATTCACTTCATTATTATTTAGAAAGATCCGACATGACGTATCCTATGGCTCCGACCCCATAGGGCGTCATGCGGAAGGCCATCCGTATCGAAGACCACTCCTCGCGTCCGCTCGGTCAGTGATCTTCGGCCAAATTCATTTGCCTCAGTAAACGAAGGGACCCAAGGACAACAGATTTCTGCATTTTCATCACCAGTTGTTCGGGTTAATGTTGACATGCGGGAATACACTTCAGCTCCCCCAACACATTTTCCTTTATGCCCCCCAAAACGCCGACAATCAGGACAACTAATCGCACGTTATACTCCGGATAGAGCCTCCGAAGTTCGCCAAGTAGATCCTGATATTTGGCTCGTTTCTCCCGTTCCTTTATATCGATGTTAGTTTCCGCTGGGGCGGAGAACTTAATCACATACATAGAGTTATTTCTTTTATCAAGGAGAACGATATCAGGTTTATTGGCGCGAATTTGATGCGTAGTTGTGAATGCATAATTCCAATATATGGACAGTTGTCATTTTCCACTACTGCCTCGATATCGCGGGGAACAAATGGCAAAATTGCTGTTTCGTCAATGCCGTAATAATGTCTGAGGTGATAATAAAGTACCCGAAGCGCATCGTTATGCGGTGGATGTAACCACTTACAGCATGCACTGGACAGGCTGACAATAAGTGCATTAGTGTTTCGGGTTGTTGTCGACAAGCTCGACAAGCAGTATCACGAATGTTAGAAAAACTGGCTTCGGTATACCAACGTGTTTATCACCCCATCCTGGCATGCTAGTAGGAAACCCTCGGTCTCAGACTTGAGCTCAGCAGATTTCAAAAACCCAAACGTGAGGTTTCGAGATAGATTGAGTCTTTCTATGTTTCGGTAAAATACTCCGTGTTGCGGCCTATTAATGTGATCTTCTAAAAGCATCTGCTGTTCTGCTCTTTTTAACTGGCAGTTCTTACGGCTTTAGACTCAAGCCTTACAAGTGACTGGTCGCGTTTGGATCTATTGCAAATCTGAGACCGAATTTTTCCGCTGCTCGCTCCGCTGCCTTAAATAGAAACGCTCCAACATTAGTTGTTTCGTGTGCTCTTACTAGTTGCATCAGCGGATCAGTACTATTGGCAACTTGACAAGCAAGTTTTCAAAACCAGTCGATCGTGCATACATTCTAAGCTTAAAAGGCCACGCCCCCCCTTTTGGTGGCGTGGGAGGTAAATGGGGGATTTGGGGATGAGCGCGGGTGGATGCACGGTGAAGATGCATCATTTTTCGTGTGCTGACGTCCAGCTCGCGCAGTTCCCCCGCGTCCACTTAACCACTCCAAAAGAGTAAAGCAATACAGGCACTGCTAGCATGTTGGTAGAAGGATCTTATTTTTCCCGGGGAAAATTGGATTCCCAAATTCTCCGTAAACGTCGCCTGTAATTGCCTCTAAGCTCGGTCTTCACAGCTCTAACATCTTGAGTCCGGTTTTGGTTGTTTCCCAAAAAATATCGATAATTCTCGTTGTTTTGTAGAGGGCGAAGTAGGGGGGCTATCGGCAAGCTGGTCAGCTTCTAAATCTTTCCCAAAAAACCGGCCTTTATTTAGCTTAAGTTTTGCACCCCTTGTCGGGCCCCGAACCCATTCCAACATCTCTGGTGTATTCGTGAACCACTTTAAGAGACTGTTGTAGGTCTCGCTCGCTAGTTGCGTACAGTTTTAGGTCATCCATATAAAACAGATGGGTTACCTTATGCTCACGTCTTCCGGTGGTCCACAGCAATATCCGCGTGTCTTTCGAAGAGACACGGACACGGGAAGCAGCGAAATACAAAATAGCAAAGGACTGAGTGAGTCACCCTGAAATACGCCCCTTTTAAACGTAATGGGTTCGGTAATAACTCTTTGTGCTTCAGATGTTATAGAGAACTTTGTTTCCAAAGGGGACATCAGTCGCTCAATGCATCGGGTTAGGTTAAGGGAAACCCCTTAAGATCAACAGATGCAACAGTAATTCGTGAGATGTTGTGTCAAACGTTTTTTTTTGTAGTCAATCCACGCCATATTAAGGTTGCGTTTGTATTGGTTTGAGTCTTGTGTAATGCATCTATCGAAAAGGGGATTTTCTTTGCAACCATTGATTCCTCTTTTTCCTCCTCGCTGCTCCCCCCATCAGAGAGAAAGGGATCAATTGCCCCCAAAGTTCTAGGGGTATAAAATTCTGGTGAAAGCCTTGTAGCAAGTATTGAGGCAAGTGATCGGTCTATAGTTTTTGGGTAGTTTTAAATCCCCCTTTTTTTTTGGATCAATATGGTTCGGCCTTCAAAAAAAACCCTCAGGAATTGGCGTTTTCCGTTGAGCCAAGAATCAAAGATTCTGGCTAAATGTGGATGTGTACTGGGGAATTTCTTCCACCAGTAGTTGTTGATACCATCCGGACCAGGTGAAAATTTTTTTTCACCATCTAGGGCACTTTTCACCTCCTCCGGGTGATCGGCGCACTCTCATGCTGGGCAAGCTGCTTGTCCGCACAATAGGCTCTAAAGTTAGTCAATGCTGGAGTGTCTCGTTGTAATGGCTTTGAGACTTCATAAAAAACCTTCCAGAACTGTTCCACGACATTTGCTGATGGCGGATTTTCAATTGTTGGTGTTGAGTTTGCGAGAAAGCTAGAAGGCCTATTACGAATTTATTTGTGTCTCTTATCCCTCTAGCCTTTTTTTTTTAAACTTTTTGTTTATAACACCCAAGGACGTAAGGGCTAGGGGGGAAACCTTTTTTATGAAGAACAAGCCCCCTTTTAAAGGATGGTGTTTTTGGCGTAGGGTTTTTAGCTATTTTCCTGATTTTTCCAGTGAAAGGTCTGTTGTATGATATATATTCTAATACACTTTGTATACGTGATGCTTCTTGTCGCGTCAAATCTATTTTCGGGGATTTGCTGTATTCGGCGTTCGGTCTTTTTTAAAAGTTTGGTTAAAGTTGTCTGCGCGGTCGATAGGAATAAGTTGTTTCGCAGCCTCATAAACAGCGTTGTTAATGCCAATATATCTGCATGTTCTGAAAGTCTGTCTCAAGTGCATTGTCCGTTTTTTCGATATTTTGAGGCTTTATGTAGGTCTTGATATTGATGTTTACAAGTCTTTCTGTTAATTCATTATCGGGGGGTTTCCCCGGGGGGATCTCGTTTATCAATCCCCCCCAGGCTGGTCCTTTTTTTGGTTCCTGGATAGGTTCCAGGTCTTTTTGTTGGTTCCGTTGTTTTTGGGAGTTCTAACATAACCAGAGCGGTTAAGATAAGCTACATAGTCTCTCAAACGCTGTTCAAAAGATGACTGAATTCAGGGTGCTTAGCACACCATGCGGCATGCATTCGTCTCATGTAGCCCCTAGTGGTGGGGTCGCTGAAAAACAAGGGGCCACAAAAAGTCCCAAAATTCCGCCCCCCCTGAAGCGTCCAAAACCCCCTTTCCAAGGTCGTTTAAGGGCGTCCGTCCAGGGGGCCCCTCCAACCCGCCCTGCACCCCTATCCGAACGGGGTGGATTGTTGGGAGCTTGCTCATCATTGCGTTTCGTGACAATGCGAGATATCCGTGACCCTGCGGATGTCACCCCACAGAATCTCGGCGGTTACCGGTATTACGGAGGCTACCGGACCGATTTAAAGGGGGCCCTCGTAGGTTGCTGTTGGTGCCCGCAACCCCTTCAAGCTCGCCGGGGGGTACCGTCTTGCTTGGGGTTTTTCGGTTCGGAAAAACCAGGAACAATGCCAAGCATTGTCCTGGTGGCCAGACTTATACCCATTATTATTATTATTATTATTATTATTATTATTACTATTATTATTATTATTTTTATCTCGGCACCCACATCAGCTTTACCCTGCGCACGCATATGAATATACTAGTAATATATGTTGCCACGTAAAATCTGGGCACTACAAGTCAGCTGAGCTTTCTTTGGCACCTACCTTTGTGATCCTATAAAGTACTTTCATTTCAAAACGAACCATTCTAGAATTTTCAAAATACAAAAAACAAAAAAACAATACGGTTTAGATTTACAGGGGGAAGTTTAATTTTATATTTGAAAAAAATTTTTTTAACACCTCCTCACCTTACTTTAAGATGTCAAATGGCAACCCCCATAGTGGACAAATTATCGCCAGCGACATACAATTTGCTATCCAACCTCACAAAAAAAATTTGAAATCGGTGGAGGTAGAAGCGAGTTAGAAGAAAAATCATGTGTTATTAATAAAAAGTTTTTCGAGTTCAAATAATTTATTCTATCAAATGCTAAAAATTGCACCGCTATTGGCAAGTCAAAAAAAAAAGTCCGTTTTGAAATTCCCTTCAGACTAATATCTGTGCATTCTTTTCCCCTTAATTTTTTGGACCTAATACAAGACAACACGGAAATAACACAAGTTTTAAAGACGTTTAGGAAAAAATTGAATATTATTGTTAGAATTGTCATTTTGACATGGTCAGTTTAAAATTAAGAATCGTAACTTTGAAATGGTGTGGGGAAATGGTTTTTCTAGCCGAAAGAACAGAAATAATTTTCTTTGGGGGGGGGTTAAATAAGGATGACGCGTAGAACCGCCAGACTGTTCAATGAGAGGCGTCATGATAAAAACGTGGGGCAAAAGGGGGTGTGATGAAATAGGTGCGTAAATTTGAAAAAAAAAAAGATGTAATTTTAACAATAAAACCACAATGGAAAGGGTTGTAGACGCGCCTGTTAAATTGAGGTACCAGGGCAGTTCGCACCAGATCCAACGTTCTCTATTACGAAAGTCTCTAAGCTGACCAATATTTCTCAAATTTTTCCTGCACATGTTTTAAAAAAAAAATACGTTTTTTTCCATAAAAATTTAAATTTTTTCATGAACTTTACCATAGAAGAATTCAATTTTGCAAATCAATGTGCCAGGGAATTTTACAAAGACACAAGTGTGGAATAAGGGGAAAATTTTTACCTATTTTGGAAAGGTCGTACTCAGTTTCCAGAAAAGATCAACGTTTGGGCAGGAAAAGAAATTATCGGGCCATTCTTTCTGAAAGAAAATTTAACTGGCCCTTCTATCGTCCAATCTTTTTGGAAAATTAATGATGGAATTCAGTTAAGATAATTTGGGGTTTTTCCGGGGAAAATGGGTTTTCCCAACTCTGCATAAGAAGTTCCAGATGTCAATGAACAGTTTAGGAAAAATGGATTGGCGAAAAGGACAATTTTTAAAACCCCTTTTTCCCGAGTTAACCCCTTTTATGTTTTCCTTTGGGGGTTTAAAAAATAAAATGACTAGAACTTTTTCCCCAAAATATTTAAGAACATAATACACTGAATATAATTTCACTGCAAAGCAGGCGTATTACCAAACATACTTATAAATGTTCGCGAGAAATTTCAAAAAAAGGGTTTATTATTTCTCGCCAATAACGGCACACATTATGAGCCCTAAATAAAAAAAAATAACGCCTTATTACCACAATTTCTTTTTTTCCAATTTTTTTCTACATCCACCGATTTGAAGTTTCTTCGTACGGTTGGATAGCAAATTGTTGGGGCCTTTAGGGGGGTTTCCTTTGACATATCAAAGTAAGGTTCCCTGGAGGTGAGGAGGTGTCTAATAAAACTTTATTAAATATGAAAATTAAACCTTTCCCCCATCTAAACCGACGTGTTTTTTTTTTTTTACTTTTCTTTTCACCATTGCTTCGTAATATATCTTTTAAATCCCAAAACAATTTAACTGGGGATTGAAACCTTTATTCCACATGCCAAAAAAAAAACCCCAAAACCCTTTAAATTATAAACCGTGTTTCTGTAAATCCTGTGATGGAGCTAGACCTCTAATCATTCCACAGCCATTTCCACAGCTTCTGCTTTAAAGATTTAAAAAAAAATTGGGGAATTTTCCCCTTTTCAGCTCCTAATAGACATAGGGTACCAGTATGCATCAGTTTACAATCAATCTAGAGAACATTCCACTTTGTCCGGGGCCTTCATACC